>ML851762.1:0-10664 GCA_009831015.1 Picea engelmannii
TCACCTCACCCTCTCACCTCTGCAAACCCGCCATGCCCCTTACTCTACTACCTACATTTCTCCTCCCTCATTTCTACCACCTACATATCTCCCCTTCCCCTCATCAAACATCTCATATAACTTCCCATACTTAACCTATTTTCAAAGTTTTCACTTTTAAAATGTGAACCAATAATAATTTTCCAGATGGCACATTACGATTTGGCAGGTTATGGAGGAATGACATATGGCATCCAATAATAGAATTACACATGGAAACATACAAAAAGAGACATATGACACGATCTGATTGAATGTTGTGGAAACCAATCAATTTCTAATATGTGGGGACATCTTATTGGTTGAATCATCATGGTGATTGGGTGTGAGGTGGACAACGACAAGATTCCAAAATTATTATTTTATTCAAAAATTTTCTAAGGGTTGAATCCTCCAAGATCTAGGTAAGAAATAAACGTTGGACCAATGAAAAACTATATTCAATATTGGTTGAAAAAGGAAATTGAGAAATTAGCCAAATAAGGGAAAGAAACAGTTGATATGATTCCTATAACTGTCAATGAAGACATAAAAGGACAACAACAAGCAAGTGAATATATCAGAGACCATAATAGTAATTTTATGTTGATCACATCTTTCTTCCTTTATCAGTTTCTTCATCCAGTTACTCTGCTTTTTTGACTAGAAAGGTTTAACGAAAGTCTGATAAATTCTCTTTGACTTTTTTCTAGGTCTTTTTTTTCAACTATCACCCACCATCCTTCTACAAACTTAATTCTTGTTTATATTTTCTTTATGGTCTGCAAGAGCCCCATTCCCAGTCCTATGGACAAACACATTTTAAATTTCAAGGCTTTGTAACATACTATATATTTTTTCAAAAATTTCAAAAGAGTTATTTCGGGATCAGTTTTGACTATGCTTTCTAACTCGAGTTTTGAGCATAGAGTGTTAGAGATTTATCTATCATTATCTTTATTTAAGTTTCCCATGTGTCCACTCTGTAAAAATTTTCTTATTGCATGTGGACAATCTTCTTTTTATTTTATGTGATAAAAAATATTTAGTTTAACTATTATGGATGTGAGGAAATTTTGTCTATCTATTTTAAATGTATGAAGTGTGTGGTTCGTGGTCATTTCCCAGGAATTTTCTTTAAAAAGAAAAAAAGAAAAAAATTATTTCTTGTTATTTTTCTTGCAATATTTATATTTCTTTGATTACCATGGCAGACTTATGCAAATTCCCATATTCTAAAAATCTAGAGTTCCAAGAGAATCTTTTATCCAAAGAGGAGAACCACCTCTCTAAAAATGAAGGGGGACTAATTTCCTCACAAGGTTGTTGTTTCAGTCTTGACAGATTCTAGCATCAACATTTTTGGCGACCATACTGGGGGACGATTTATTTTCAAGATATTTGAGGAACCAAAAATCTCCACGGCTCAAAGTTTTGAGAAGAAGATTCAAGAAAATTGTTTCTTATTTTAATCATGGCTCACCGTTTTTGTAATTTCAAAAAGAAATGATAAGCACCAAAGATTCAGGAGAATGAACTCCCTGAAAACTCCATTGAAAAAATTCAAAATGAGTGGTTTCATTGATTTCATAATGCCTCTTTATATTCTTCATCAAGCCCATGAATGGCTTCGCAAGACTCAGCAAAAGGGAGAAATACTCAAAGAAGGAGGTGATTTCATAATACCCCTTTAAATATACCATAAATAGACTTTCAAATACCCAATATTCCTATTGAATTTTTTTCTACATTCTTTGGGGATGCTTCAGAAGATGCAAAGAAACACTTGATTAATTTTAAAATTGCATGTTATGATTTCAACCTCACTGAATACAATTTTACATGTATATTATTCCTACAAACTCTACGAGAGTGATGTGCCAACGCAGGCTCCCTCCACAACCCACAGGTCGAAAGTTCCACGTCAACACAGGATCTTTCCTTTAACACTGGCTCGAAGAACTCCAAAAGGTTCTTCTATTTCCCTATTGGAAAATCTACACCCACAGCAAACTCTCATGGGATCCCCTCTTTGCACTTGGGAGATCGGATTTCGCAACTTCGCGAATCCAATGGTCGAGCGTTGGTCTCTTGAATCCCCGAAACCCAAAATAGTCAACGCTGACCTTTCCTTTTCCTTTTTTGGATTTTCCTTATCACGATTTCGGCGATCGTGATGTCGAGAAACTTGTCTCCCTGACTCCCGAATCCCAATTTGTCGAAACTCCGATACACTCACGCGGTCGAATTTTCACCGTGACTTCACTTCATTGGGCCTTCGGATTTCGCAATATCATGAATCTTGATGCAATGAGTTTGGAATTTGACTCCACGAAACTTCGAAATGGTGTGCCACCTATCCACTTCGCTGACACCTATGGTCCCACACAATCCCCTTAGCTTTCGGGATTTCGTGTTTCGTGATATCTCGATTCCTGTTGCCAAATTTACGGGACTCCAACCTACGAAAACCCGATATGGAAATCCACGTGTAGATCCAACGACCCTTGTGGCTCTAATCTACAGTCCTACTCCTCCTAAGCTTAGAACCTTCTGAAACACTCACAGTAACTCACTTGCTCTTCCGTGAGATCTGATGACTCATGGAATTTCGTGAATCCTCCTCAGAGAATTCTAACCATCCGTCCCTCCTTGACATTTTCTGCAGATGAACTAAGTGTTCCTCCACAAACTTTGTGTACCTATGGCGCAAACTTACGATGACTTCTTAATACTTCCGGTTACAACCTCTGTGCTACCCTTTTAGTGGTTATAAGGCTTTATCCTTTCTGAGCGTCCTTATAACTCTGAGTTTTAGAGAAGACTCTTACGCGCACTCCTTGCGGCAACCTTCAGACACTTCCAAGTGTTGAATCTCCTTCGACCCTGTGCACACCTACAGTAGCAGTCTTTCAATACTTTGCTCAGGTCTACAACTCTGAGGCTTTTACTCAGCCTGCGCACTCCTTGCACGGCTCCTGTGCCTGACTACACCTCTATGGAAATGAGAACAAAAGATGTCTTTCCTCAGCATCCAGAGACAAATCTCTGAACCTTTTGTCAACGCACTCCTTGTGGACACTTCAACTGCACTCCTTGCAGGAACTCTTGCTCAGACAGAGAAACAATTGAAACTCATTCCAATACCCTTTCCTCTCATATTTGAAACATTCAAAAAGAAATCATTCATACATAGCATAAAATAAATTGCATGACAGAAAGAGTAAAACATTCAAGAGCATAACATTCAAAGATGAATACACAGAGAATATATGCACACCATGAGCCTAAATCACATCTTGTTGTATTAATCCAGAACTTTTGTACATGGAGTCTGCTACAAAACTCTATGTTTCTCTTCTATGCTCTATTTCCATACACTTATGCTCCCATAATAATGTTACAATGCACAATGAGGGTGTCTATATCCCATTTCCCTCTTGCGCTCTAAACTGTCTAATCTAACATTCAATTCTATCTACTTGCATTAACTACTATAAATGCCTCCTACCTACTAAGGACGAGAGAAAATTTCTCAAGGTCCGTTTACATTTTACAAGTGTGCTTCTTCTTAATGGCTTCATTTAAGATCGCGCAATAACTTCAAAGTGATTTCAAAATTTGTGCTGGGTACTTTTCCAGCTGTCCGTTATCTCCGCGCTGGCTCGCTTGATGTTGGCGATGCTCCTGCATCATACTCCCTCGCTTGAAACTTTTCATGGGCTCCTTTCCATGAGCTCGCGCATGGTCTGTCCATGCCTTTGTATCTCCTTCTCATTCTCCCAGCTGGCATCTTCAACTGGATGGTTCTTCCACTTGACCAAATATTCTAAGTATTGCTTTCGCCTAGTCCTCTTGCTCACTCTTTTATCCAGTATGCGCTCCATCTGTGGCTTTTCTGCAACTGGAATCTGCTTTGTCCACTGGATCACTGACTGTTCATTTTCTGCTCCTGCTTCCCCGGCTCTATATGGGTACAAATCTGAGATATTGAATATCGGGGAAATTTCGATCCCATCAGGTAATTCAATCTCGTAAGCATTCGCCCCAAATTTATTCAAGACCCTACATGGTCCGATTTTCTTCATCTTCATCTTATTATATGTTCATCTCGGGAACCTTTCCTTCCTTAAATGTGCCAGAATCAAGTCACAAACCTCAAACTGAAGTTGTCTCCTGTGCTGATCGGCTCTGTGCTTATATTCTTGGCTCGAATTCAGCAGTCACTCCTTCACCTGGATGTGAATTTCCTTCATCGCCTCTGCAAAATATTCTGCACTACCACTCCTAGTTGCAATCTGTTCTGAATCCCTCAATTCATAAATTCCTCTCGGTTGCATGCCATAAACAATTTAAAATGGACTTTTCCTTGTGCTCCTATTAACTGAGTTGTTGTAAGCAAATTCTGCCTGTGGTAATATGTTGTCCCACTGGCTATGGTGTTCTGTCACCAAGCTCCTCAGCAAGTCTCCTAGACTTATGTTTACCACTTATGTCTGTCCATCCGTCTGAGGATGATAAGCCGAACTAAATGATAGGTTAGTCCCCATCTTATTCCATAAGTTCCTCCAAAAGTTGCCTATGAATTTGGTGTCTCGATCTGAAACTATGCTTCTTGGTAAGACATGAAGTCGAACGACTTCTTTGAAAAACAGATTCGCAATGTGAGTTGCGTCATTGGTCTTCTGACATGGAATGAAGTGTGCCATCTTGGAAAATCTATCCACCACCACAAAGATTCAGTCAAATCCTCTTTGTGTTCTTGGCAACCCCAATACAAAATCCATGCTAATTGCATCCCACAACCTCTCACGTATGGGCAATGGTTGATAAAACCCCACATTCTGTCTTCTTCCTTTCGAATGCTGGCAAATTCTGCATCTTTCCACGAATCTCTTGACGTCTACTCGCATTCCTGGCCAAAAATATGACTCATTCAACTTGGCAAACGTCTTGTCATGACCAAAGTGCCCTGCTAATCCTCCACTATGCTTCTCCTTTAGAAAATTCTCCCTCATGGAGCATTTCAGAATACACAGTTGATTACCTCTAAACAGTAATCCTTCCTCGATCATGTATTCTACCCATTGGCTTCTGTCTCTGAGAATTTGATTCTCAGTTGCTTCATATGCCTCCTTAAAATCGTGATCATATGCGTACATGTTCCTGAGATCATCAAAACCCAACGTTTTGACTTTGAACTGCTGCAACAATAAACACTTCCTGCTCAAAGCATCAGCCACTTGTTAGCAGTACCAGAAATATGTTTAATCACAAAAGTGAAATTATACATGTATTCCACCCATTTAACATGTCTTCCATTCAAATTTTCCTGTTGAGTCACAAACTACAGTGCATGGTTGTCACTGTATAAGACAAACTCCTTCGGAATCAAATAATGTCTCCATTTTTTCAATGCCTGTATGATAGCATAAAACTCCTTATCGTAAGTGGAGTACTTCACTTTCACTTCATTCAGCTTCTCACTGAAATATGCTATCGTCCTATCTTCCTGACTCAAGACTGCCCCTATTGCAAACCCACTTGCATCACATTTCACCTGAAATGTCTTTCGAAAATCCGGCAACACCAGAACTAATTGTTCCATGATCTTCCTCTTTAACAGATTAAAACTCTTCTCAGCTTCTTCTGTCCAATGGAAAGACTTGTGTCTTTTCTTCACTATGTCCATCATTGATGTGCTAATTCCACTGAAATTCCTGATGAACTTTCAGTAGAAACTAGTCAGTCCATGAAAAATTCTCACCTGAAAAACATTCTTCGGTGATGGCCAATTCTTGATTACCTCCACCTTATCTGGATCCATCTTCAACTCATCTGCAGAAATAACAAATCCCAAGTAGATGAGTTTTGTCTTCATGAATGAGTATTTCTTCATGTTTATTAACAGCTTCTCCTGCTGTAACCTCTGCATCACTGTAGTCAAATGCTTCAGATGCTCTGCCACTGTTTTACTGTAAACCAGTATGTCATCCAAATACACAATGACAAATTTCCTGATGAACTCCCTCAGGAATTCATTCATCAACTTCATGAAGGTACTTGGCACATTTGTTAAGCCAAATGGAATAACAAGCCATTCATACAACCCTTCGTTGCTTTTGAATGTTGTCTTCCACTCATCACCTTCTCTCATGCGGATCTGATGATAATCACTTTTCAAATCAATTTTTGAAAAATACTTTGCTCCACTCAAGCGATCCATCAGATCATCCATCCTCGGTAATGGAAATATGTACCTGATGGTTATCTTTTTAATCACCCTCGAGTCAATACACATCCTCCAGCCTCCGTCTTTCTTTGGACTGAGTACTGTCGGAACAACACATGGAATCAATCTTTCCCTGACCAAACCTTTGTCCAACAAATCCTGGACTTGCCTTTTAACCTCTTCATTCTCTTGCGGCGTCAATGTGTATGCGGATTTATTCGGTAAACTAGCTCCTGGTATGAGATCGATATGATGACTCACACTTATGATCAGTGGCAACAAACGAGGTAATTCATCCACTACTATGTCAACGAACTCTTCCAGCAGTTCCCAAACTTCTTCTGGTAAATCATACACCCTTGTGTTGGTCAAAACAATTCTAGGTTTTCTTACCACAATGAATTGCGGTTCTTCCTTCGTCTTAAACTTTGTAAGAAGTTCCTTCCCACTCATGAGAAGTACTATGCTGCTTACTTCCAGCTTTACCTCCTTATCCTTAATTGGAAGCAACATGTGAGTCCTCCCATTCTTCTCTAGAGTGTATGTGTTCATTCTCCCATCATGAATCATGTTCCTGTCATATTGCCATGGTCTACCCAGCAATAGATGACAAACCTCCATAGGAATGACATCACATAACATCTTATCATTATACCCTCCTATCTTAAACTCAACTAAACATTGTTTAGTGACAGTTACCTGATGTCCTTTTTGTAGCCACGAAACTCTGTATGGGCTTGGATGATCAATCGTCTCCAGCTCCAACTTTTCTACCATCTTCGTAGAAATGAGATTATCTTTGCTACCATTATCCATGATGACCTGGCATACCCTGTCCTTGGTCTTGCAAGTAGTCCTAAAAAGTCTGGTCCTTTGGACTGAACTCTCCACCTCCTTCTCTGGTGTCAAAAGGACTTTTCGCATCATCAGCGATCTTCCGCCTTCAGCGTCCTCTGCCTCAACATCCCACCTCTGTTCTTCGGCGATGTGAGCTTCTCCACTCTCCTTCTTTTTATCTGGACACTCGTAAGACTTGTGCCCATTCTTTCCACATGTGAAGCATGTTATTACTCCACCTCTTCCTCTTCCTCTGCCTCTAGTACGAGGAAAAGTGTTGTTATCCGCATAATCTCCTCTCTACTCAGTATGTTGCCCTCACAGTGAACTTCCGCCTCTCTTAGTTTGAGTTTGAGGTTTCTTCCAGTCTTCCTTGGGCTTCTGATATTTATCCTGGGCAACTGAATTGCCTCTGGGCTAACTTCTGCCTCGGCCTCTTTGACCCTGCCTCCGGCTCAACTTCTCTTCAGCTTTCAGAACCATCTGATAAGCATCTTCCACCGTTCGGATGGTTACCATGCTCATCTAATCCTGAATGTCGTATCTTAGGCCATTCAGGTATCTAGCAATTTTCTCATCATTGCTCTCCTGATGACCTACCCTGATGTTCATCCTGTAGAATTCTTCAGTGTATTCTTTCATTGTCATCAGTTTCTATCTCAGGTTTTGCATCCTCTTGAACAGAGTAATTTGGTAATCTCTAGGGATGAATTTTGCCTTCATCTTCACAATCATCCTGTCGCAGCTCTTGATCTTCTGCTTGCCTTTGCAGCATCTGTCAGCTTCTAGTTCATCCCACCATAATGTTGCATGTCCCTTCAATCTAGTGACAGCATGCTTGACCTTCTTGTCTTCTTTGACATCTTCATAGTCGAAGTATGTGTCCAGAGATCTAATCCAGTCTAGAAGCTCCTCTGCATCCAAGTTTCCCTCATAAACTGGAATGTCCATCTTCGCTCTTGCACCCATTCTTGCAATAGTTCTGATCAAACATTTGTTTGCTGCATCTTCCACTGCAACTTCTTCTTCATGTTCAGCCTCAATTTCATTTTCGGAATCACTAAGATCCCCAGCACTGACTGTACGCCTTTGTGTTGTCTCCATGTCTTCGAGTCTGGCTCGTAGATCATGCATCTCTCTCTCCATAGCCAGATATGTCATCTGCCTACCTCTCCTTCTCGACATTTCCCTATCCTCTGGTGGATCGGATGTTTTCCTGTCCCTTCTCCTTGGCGGCATGGTGAATTCTTCTTCTTCTCTGCTACAGAAAGAAAAGAACCTTTCTGTTCTCTGATACCAAACTGATGTGCTGATGCATGCTCCCTCCACAACCTGCAGGTCGGAAGGTCCATTTCAACAAAGGATCTTTCCTTTAACACTGCCCCGAAGAACTCCAAAAGGTTCTTCTATTTCCCTATTGGGAAATCTGCACCCACAACAAACTCTCACGGGATCCCCTCTTTTCACTTGGGAGATCGGATTTTGCAACTCGCGAATCCGGTGGTCGTGTGTTGGTCTCTTGAATCCTCGAAACCCAAAACAGTCAACGCTGACCTTTCCTTTTCCTTTTCAGGATTTTCCTTATCGCGATTTTGGCGATCGCGATGTCGAGAAACTTGTCTCCCTGACTCCCGAATCCTGATTTGCTGAAACTTCGATACACTCTCACGATCGACTTTTCACCACCACTTCACTTCATTGGGACTTCGGATTTCGCAATATCGCGAATCCTGATGCAATGAGTTATGAATTTGACTCTATGAAACTCCGAAACGGTGTGCCACCTGTCCACTTCGCTGACACATATGGTCCCACACAATCCCCTTAGCTTTCAGGATTTCGCATTTCATGATATTGCGATTCCTACTGCCAAATTTATGGGACTCCAACCTACGAAACCCCGATATGGAAATCCACGTGTAGATCCAACAACCCTTGTGGCTCGGATCTACGGTCCTACTGCTCGTGAGCTTAGAACCTTCTGAAACACTCGCATTAACTCACTTGCTCTTCCGTGAGATCTGACGGCTCATGGAATTTCGCGAATCCTCCTCGGAGAATTCCAACTGTCCCTCCCTCCTTGACATTTTCTGCAGAGGAACTAAGTGTTCCTCCACAAACTTTGTCTACCTACGGCACAAACTTACGATGCCTTCTTAATACTTCCGGTTACAACCTCTGTGCTACCCTTTCAGTGGTTTTAAGGCTTTATCCTTTCTGAGCATCCTTATAACTCTGAGTTTTAGAGAATACTCTTGCGTGCACTCCTTGTGGAAACCTTCAGACACTTCCAAGTGTTGAATCTCCTTCGACCCTGCGCACACCTGCAACAGCAGTATTTCAATACTTCACTCAGTTCTACAACTCTGAGTCTTTTACTCAGCCTACACACTCCTTGCACGGCTCCTGTGCCTGACTACACCTCTGTGGAAATGAGAACAAAAGTTGTCTCTCCTGAGCATCCAGAGATAAATCTCTGAACCTTTTGTCAATGTACTCCTTGTGGACACTTCAACTGCACTCCTTGCAGGAACTCTTGCTTAGACAGAGAAACAATTGAAACTCATTCCATTACCCTTTCCTCTCAGATTTCAAACATTCAACAAGAAATCATTCATACATAGCATAAAATCAATTGCATGACAGAAAGAGTAAAACATTTAAGAGCATAACATTCAAAGATGCATACACAAAGAATATATGGACACCATCAGCCTGAATCACAACTTCTTGTATTAATCCAGAACTTCTGTACATGGAGTCTGCTACACAGCTCTCTGTTTCTCTTCTATTCTCTATCTCCATATACTTATGCTCCCGTAATAATGTTACAATGCACAACGAGGGTGTCTATATCCCGTTTCCCTCTTGCACTCTAAATTGTCTAATCTAACATTTAATTCTATCTACTTCCATTAACTACTATAAATGTCTCCTACCTACTAAGGATGAGAGCAAATCACTCAAGGTCTGTTTACATTTTACAAGTGTGCTTCTTCTTAATGGCTTCATTTAAGATCGCGCAATAACTTCAAAGTGATTTCAAAATTTGTGTTGGGCGCTTTTCCAACTGTCCGTTGTCTCCGTGCTGGCTCGCTTGATGTTGGCGATGATCCTACATCAGAGAGGATGCTCTTGAATGGTATAGTTCATTAATTCCTAACTCCATTACTAGTTGGGATGTGTTAGAAGATTTATTTGCAAAAACGTTCATCCCAAAAGTGGATTCATATGCTTTTGTTTATTTTTTAAATGTTGTTTCCCACCCATCCTCTCCCATATGGAAACAATATAACAAAATGACCAATTTTGAAGAAGAACCTAATCAAAGAGTGGATGAAAATTTTAAGTCAAGTCATGTTGTTGAAAAGGAAGATGAAAATTCCAAATTACAAGCAGAAAATTCCAGCCTCCTATATACTCCATATGAAGACATTTCAAGAATCAAATTTGAAAATGAAATTGAACAGTCTCCACCAAATATGCAAGAAGAATTCAGCCAAAATAAAGAATAATTGATGGAAGAAATGAATCTTGAGAATAATGATGAACAAGATCACCTTTACAAAAAAAGAGT
>ML851763.1:10942-34383 GCA_009831015.1 Picea engelmannii
CTCTATATGATAATGGGTGCACTTGTCTTATTACCTCATCATTTTGAAGAAGTGATTGCTAATTGAAATATCCATTGAAAAGTGGTAACACCATTATGTCAAATACCAACCTAGTTGATTCAAACAAGTTTTTATCCAATTTTATCTTTACAAGTTTTTCTTGGGAGGTATTGATGAAAACCTCATGTGGTGGACGGGCCTTGAAAAACCGCAATGAACTTTCATGAGAACCCTAATAGGATTAACTAGAGGTACCTCTTAGTCATTATCCGAGATGTTCCATTATACATTGAATAGCTGAGAGTTAAGTTGAATGTGGATGATGTCACCCTTGGGATAATTGAAAACAATTAATTATGTGCCTAATAACTCTAAAACACTCTTGTACCACCTGCCTTCCTTATACTCTAAAACTGTCAATGAACAATATACATTATTCTAAATCTTTTGAGTAATATAATAAAAAGGAAGTATCAGGAAGTACAAGTAAACTTATCAGGGTACTGAACAGGCTTGCTGGCAGTGGGGCCATGCTTGTACGGTACTAAGGTAAACCCGTCGGGGTACTAAACAAGCCTGCTGGCAGCGGGGCTATGTCAAGTAAAGGGAGTTGAAAAACATAAATTGGCACACTTAAAACTGGAAAAAAAAAAACCTTGGGTCTCATTCTGAAGCAATCATTATCAAATCAAGGCTAGGAGATGACCTTTATATCTCTCGGATGATTTTCTTAAGATCCTTCAAGTATCCACTTTAGATTTCTATATTTAAAATAAATAGGGTTGCATCAGAAGTGGGACCCCTAGTATGTGTAACTCACCTTACCTAAGAAAGAAGAGCTTCATCTCTAAAAACTTGGATCAGAAATGAGTTAATCATCTTGGGATGTATTCTTGTATGTGTTTGTCTCTTCATATGATATCTAAACTATTCTTATATCACTTTTTATTTAAAGGTAATTTAGCCAGGGGGGGCTATTATTCAAAGTCATTACGAAAAATATTGGCCACTATCCTATAATCATATTAGAGTCACATCCAACCCTTTCTCTTAACTATGATCGACAACATATTTGATAAGGCTTGATGACAAATCACTAACAGATCTAATCTATTACTCATGACTCCAATTTTTCGTCATAACTACTTTGTCATGGGTAAGAATGTGAAGCATAATCCAGGAAGTTTATATGTATGACAGGAACTTAAGGAGCTGAAGAAAGGTGAAACTTCAGGGAATGCTTGATCGAGTGAAGAGTATCATCAATTTTGAAATTTTGAAGATCATTGTTGCATGAGGACATGGACTGACTTAAGCATGGGAGAATGTTGAGCCTCCATTTTGACACTTCTAATACCCTCTATTACCCCCTATATGAACCTATTTTACCTATGTTATGAGTATAAACTTGATTGTTGCTTCCATAAATACAGTTAATGACCTTGCTCATGTGCATAGAGAGGTAACGTATGATTAAGGCATATTTTGTTTAATTTTCTTGAGTTAATTCGATTAAAATGGTTGATTGTGCATGATCCTAATCATTTGATCTTAATAAGCATTGATATGGTACCAACAAAACCGCATAAAATTGATCCGGTACCATCAGAACTGCATAATATTGATCCATGTCATATAACTATATAAAGTGCAGTCGCGAGGAATACACAACAGAGCTACATATCAAAATCAAAAAGATATACATGTAGAGTATCCATCTTCTAGAAGATGATAAGGCCTGATGGCTGGAGATGAGGTCTTCAGAGCTCGAGCAACAACTTCAAAATATTCAAAACTCGGGTAGGAGTGTAATATGAGTGTACGAATTCACTACCCAGAGGTCTTCAATGGCTCATCGGTCATGGACTAGAGAATCTTGATGATCAGACTAAAGGCTTCATTTATTTCGAACAAAGACTTGATTGGGCTTTAAGGATGGTCGGGCATGAGGGCAAGAGACAAGCTGCAAAGGGGCCGACTTGGGCTTGGTAAAAACTTCCCTTGGACAATAGCATGACAAATGATGAGACTCAGGCAACATGGTATTAACATAAGTTCACGAGGCAGGAGGTAATGCAAACTCTCCATATGTTTGGAAGAGTAACAAAATGGAGGAGGACATAGCTCAATGTAGCAAGAACAACTTCCTAAGGTCATATTAAAACCCAGGACTTGATGAACAAACAAAAGGATGTGCTTTGTCCAAGGGTGGCTCATTGTGCTGCCAATAAAAATAAAATAATTTTCCCTTCCTCTTTTTGGGGTATATTTGATTTTTTTTGTTTGTCTTTTTCAATAATTTTGGAAGGCTTGAAAAAGAATAAAAGAATGTTACGTTACAAAGGAGGGATGAGTGTCGCAAACATACGAGTTCGAGGCGCAAGGAAAAGACCAATGTTCAAAGTAAGGACACTTGGAAAAAATCCCTCCCGGGGCCAAAGGTGTTAAGATGCAGAGGCAAAGTGCTACAGGTCTTCCGTATAAGGCATGCTTCAGATGGTTCAGTTGAGAGCAACATGGAGATAGCATTAGACCAAAGACACAGGTATGCAAACACGGTTAACAAAACACACAATGGCAACGTCCTTCGATGTAAGTTTAATGAGTCCAGAGAAGGTAAGCTCGGTGGTTTTTCATATTTAGAGAGTCTGAAAAACTGTAAAAGGAGACTCCACTGGGGTACCTTTTTCGAAGGTAGTCTAGTCAGTTCGAAAAAGGGGTAAACTAGCACCGACAAGACGTCTATATAAAACCATTTTAATGAGTGTAATAAAGACAAGATCACTCAGCCATTTTTTCATTTTAAAGGAGTTTTAAAAAAGCTTAACTATGGACTCCTTTGGGAATGTTCTTCTAGACCATTTTAACGAGTGTGAAAGAATAAGGTCACTCAACGATCTTTTCAATTTTAGGGAGTCTGAAAAGAGCTTAACTATGGACTCCGTGGGGGTTCCTTTTTCATAAATTTAGTCCCTCAGGCCCGAAAAAGGGGTAAAATTATACCTGAGGGTACTCTTCTAGGGATGTGAAGCCTCTAGAGTATACCTTTGTTCGTATAGTTGACCATCCAGACCGAAAAAGGGGTAAACTACCGCCGGATAGACGTGACTTCAAATTTCAGTTTAACAAGCGCGAAACGCCACAAGATCGCTCAGAAATCTTTTCATGTTTAGAGGGTCTGAAAAGGGCTTAAAAGAAGACCCGTGTAAGGAACGTTCTTCTGGACCAATTTAACGAGTGTGAAGAAACAAGGTCACTCGGCAATATTTTCATCTTTAGGGAGTCTGAAAAGGGATTAAAAATACTCCATGGGGGCTACAACTCATGTATGAAACTGGTTCAGGTAGAGCCTGTTGTTAGGCTCAGACCAGGAGTCTCTTCGATATTCAACTTGGAAAGTCTCCCAAAAGGGAAGAAAACACAAACCACGGTGTAAGTCCTCCCGCGGTATAGAAACTGTAGTCATGGCTTCAAGGATAGCCTTATCTTAAGGCAATTCAAAATCCTAGAAATCACACAAACGAGGGTCGACAGTTCTAAAGGGTGAAGTAAACTAACCATACTCCATATGATGATGGAGTTTCTAGCTAGGATTGGCAGAGTCTATAAGCAAAGAGTCACGAGAACGAGGGCTTGAGGATCTACAAACAACAAGATCAGACTTAGAAGGATACTCAAGCCTACTTGGACCAAGAGGGGGAATCAAGGGCTCCCATGCCCCCATTGGATACACCAATGGATCAATTGTTGATTCCAAGTCTCGAGAAAGAAAACATGATTGCACAGGTTCCTACTCAGAAGCAATTGAACATCGAGGATAAGATGCCACATAATTAACCCGTGGAGGGGTGGAGTCTACACGAACACTAGGAATATATAAAGGGGAAGCCTGAACTAACACCGAATTAGGATGGTGATTATCATATTCCAGCTGGTCAATAGTGACAATTCTTCCATTGTGAGGGAAATGCATCATCTGGAAGAGCGTAGATACCACATATTTCATAGCATATACATAATCACTACCGAGAAGCATATTGAAATCTAATGGGCCTTGCACCACTATAACATCGAGACGAACAATCTTCCCACCTAACGAGATAGGCAATTGAGGAAGAATCCCCAAATATTCACTAGGACATCTGTCAAAATCCAACAGCTCATGTGAAGAAGACACAAGCTTGGGAGATCCCAAGACTTTCCAAACTGAGGAGGATAAAATACTTGCAGAGGCTCCCTCATCCACAATACATCGATAAATGTTTGTTAAATTAATTTCAACCCTTATTTGAAAAGGTGCGGCAGAAGGAAGACGAGGCTCAACAAGGTCATTCCAATCAAAGGAAACCATCCTAGAGCTTGGAGGGGGATTTCTTGGAACGAGCAGAATTCCCCCTTGTTCTAAAAGTATTGAACCGTAAATGCTAAAAATATAGTTGGTAGACACGTCACTCCCCAAAAGAAGAGTGGGATCATCTGATGACTGCATCGACATGACCACTTTCACAACCAATGGTTGAATAGGTTGAGAGACTACATGGTCTAAAGGCACCTCACCCCCCAAAAGAGGAGTGGGATCGGTCGATGATTGCATCAGCATGACCTCTTTCTCAACCAATGGTTGAATCGACTGCGAGGAAACCTCAAAATACTCGGAATCATAAGAGTTTGTAGATAGGGAACACAATCTGTGTACCTATGGAATTCCAGGGCACAAATGAGTAAGTCGATCTCCCTTGCAAAGATTACAGGGGAACTTAGGCTTACATCCTATCCGTCTAGGTTTCTCAACATAATTAATGCCCTCAGCATGACTAGCAATGGTTGGTTGTACATCTCCAACATGACTTGCAGAGGTTAGTGATGGGTCAATAACATGACTTGCAGAGGCTACAGACCTATTACCAGTATGACTAGGAGTGACTGGAATTTTTCCCCAGCATGACTGGCAAGGGCTGGGTGAGTTCCCCCAACGTGACTTGCAGAGGCTAGGTGTTGGTGTTCAACATGACTTACGAAGGTTGAGGACGTATCTCCAACATGACTCGCAGAGGTTGGTGATTTCTTCTTCCTATTATTCCTCTTTCTACTTCGTTTAGACTTCCGGTTACTAGTAACTGTACTTTCATCAGAGGTAGGAGAAGGAGGCGGAGAAGACTTTCCTGACAAAGAAACATCAACAACATGCTTGTGACTTAAGGTGCTTAACTAAGAAGCATCAATACCGTTTGGGACATTTGGAATGGTACCCAACCAAATCAATATTCCCACATTCAACCTAGGAAGGTACAAAGTGGCCATCAAAGGGACACCAATGTTTCTGAAGAAGGGAAAAGCTCAAGAATCCCCTTGTGAAGGGGTTCCTTGGTCGGTATGGTTAGAAAAATTAGCCATGAATATCCTATGCATAGGTTCTCCCCTTGCGGGATCATTCAAGTCTGTAAAAGTCTCACACACTGATTCTAAAGAACCTGTGTTATCAAAACAACACCTATAAAGAGGCGGCTCCATGTTTCTAAGTGGAAGACTGAAAAGTCCTCTCAACAAGCGGAGTGGGTGGTCTACCACCCTAGGTAAGAGACCTAAAGACACAACTGACTAACTCACTATGGAAAACTAGGGAGCACAGAACACACACTAAAAGTTCCTAAAGGAAAATCATGAAAATGACTAACTAGTTGGAAGAACAGTTACACCAACCAACACTAGAGAAACTTACAGGTGCAAGTGAAACTCGAATACGGAAGTACCCTATGGGTATACTCTACAAAGTGTGGCCCGATGTTTGCCCTAGGTACTGTGGTATACCCACGCGGTCACCTGTGTAAGTCCATAACATAAAGGAAACTAGGTTGGCAACTCATGAACAATCACGAGGCGGGTACAGTCGACAGTCAGGTGGACCACAATGATAAGGGTATCAAGCCCGAAACCTATCAACGGTATCAAAAGCAAGTGTTCTGAAAGATGACTGAGGACCTCGAACGGATTTGAGACCCATGAAGCTCCATGGCAAATGCGATCAAAGAAATCCCAAGACAAGTCCTCTATATGTGTTCCCCACTATGCTTGGTCCGACTTTGTGGGTGTTATCTCTGCTACCTTTCCACACGCGACCTTGTGTTTATCCCCTGTGTTAGAGGGGGGTCCCGGATAATTTCCACGTTACGAAACTTCTACACTCCTTAGAACAGAATCGTATGTTTGTTTTATAGCCTTGAAGAGTTTCCTCTCTAACCTAAATCAAGGCTCTATCCTAATCTAGTTGATGGACCCTACAAACATAAAGTCTAGTAATTTTTAATTAGTGTTCTTTTTAAGGCTTGATTTACTGAAAAGGGGTACGGTAGTGCAACTAATGTTGTTAAAACTCTTTGTGAAAAATAATGAAACTTACATGAACATTGGCAAAGAATAATTATATTTCTTATTTTATTTTATTTTTGAAATGCATTTAAAATTAGAAGAAAACACAACGCTATGCTAATTTCTTTTTCTTTTTCAAATAACAATGCAAATAAAATGCCAGGAAAAAAAGAGATCTAACAAACTAAGTTTTTTTTTATATTTTCTTCCAATCAAAGAAGAAATAACAAAAGATTCTAAAAGAAACTAATGAATGCAACTCATTTTTCTTAAAATTTCAAGATATAAATAAGTTTAAAAATCTAGGAAACACAAAAAATATTTTAAATGAAAAAAAAAAGCTATGCTGGAATACAACCTAGGCTAAAACTGCTTATGACAGAGACCAGAAAGAAACAAGAAAAACCCGGGAAGTAAAAACTTGACAGGGAAGAGGATGATTGCCTCCTCAAGATTTTCTAGACAGACACGTGATTGTCACTTCAACAGCCAACATATGCACACGGGCTGTCCAAAGAAAGGATGCGTATGCACGCATTCAAGCTCACTACAGGCTGTGTGTGCCTCTGTTTTTCCTCAAAAAAGGAGGACAAGCAGCTAAGCTTAGGCAGGGAGTACTAGTATTGAAAACCAGAACCCCTTAAAGGTACAAAAACTTACTTTGACAAAGAAGAGGGAAGAAAAGTTTAGCAAAACAAAGCTAATCCTAAGGTTTTTACCTGACTATGGAATGTTCAATCAGAGACCTAGAAGGACCTAGAAGATCCCTGAGAAGGATCACTTCTGCAGGGGAGAGGATGGATGCCTCTTCCTAAGAAGGATTTCCTGGGTTCTTAGACACGCAACTAACACTTCATCACCAGGCGTACATATGTGGGCTGACTAAAGGTAGGGCATGTGCATACACAGGCTGTCCCACTAGAGGGTGCATATGCCTTTTAAGACTCTCAAAAAAATAAAAGAAATAGTCTGGTAAGCAGAGCAGGGAAGACTGGTATTGAGAAATAGAACCCCTGAACACTCAGACTTCTTGCAGAAACTCAAAAAAGGTAGTAAAACCAATTTTAAAATACCCAATAAAAAATCTCCAAAGAACCCTAGAGAGTCCCCAATATGGTCGCCAATTCTGTTGTGAGTGGGAAATCCCTCTACGAACTAGAACTTAGGGTTTTATCATGCATGCATAAAAGACCTAAAGATTCATACTTTTTACCATCATCCCAGACCTAAACCCCATTATTCTTAACCAAATATTTATTTAAGAAGATCAAGTGAACATACCTTATTGCAACGTTTGATATCGATCCCTCTTCTCTCTTGGTCACTCTTTGACTACAACTCTCCTCCTAAGGCTGACATGCATTCACAAAAGACAAACAAAGAAATCCACATGCATTAAATCTATAGATTAATGGGTTAAAGATTTAATCAACATGTACGCAATAAATAATGAAAACCTCATATGGTGGGATGGGAAAAGTACTTCTTTATTATTAACTTCACTAAAGAAACTTACAATGATGAAGTCGACCATTGCTCCACGAACCTGTCCCTGGGCTCCTCTTCAATTGTCCTCCAACTTATTTTCTCTATACTTCTCATTGCACAAGGGTGGCTAAAGGTTGGGACAAGGGGAATGCTCAATTGGGTATAGTCTCTTTACTATGATTTTCCTCCTTTCAAATGGGACCCCTAACCCTTCTTTTATAGGCTATAAGAAGCTATTTATTTGGTCGAGTGACTGGCCATGCATGGCCTAAAGGTTTAGTTAACTTACCCAAAGATGTGTGTTCCATCAACAACTTTCCTTTTTCCATGCTTTTGTAGGTACACACGGGTTGTCTTGGGTCAGTTAGAGTGTACACGCATGCAGTAATGAAGTAGGGTGCGTTGGGATTTATAAAAGGGGTTTTTAAGAAGAGTTTTTCAGTAGTGTTTTGGAAAAGAAGGAATCTGAGATGGCCTGAGACCAGGTAAGCATGTCTAGTGAAAATTAGGGTTATAACAATGTGCATAGAGAGCGAATGTATGATTAAGGCATATTTTGTTTAATTTTCTTGAGTTATTCGATTAAAATGGTTGATTGTGCATGATCCTAATCATTTGATCTTAATAAGCATTGATATGGTACCAACAAAACCGCATAACATTGATCCGGTACCAACAGAACTACATAATATTGTATTGGTACTGCCCTGTGCTATTCTGGTACCAGCCTTTGCTATTCCGGTACCAGCATGTGCTATTCTGATACCAGTGTGACTGTGTTATTCCAGTACCAAACAACTGCACCTATTTTGGTACCAGTGCAACTGTGCTATTCCGGTACCAAACTACTATGTGTATTATGGTACCAATTGCTATTTCCAAAATTCACTTGTTGAACACGTTTGCTGAAGGATATTCCAAGAAATTGGTTGGATCGAAGTCTCCAAAGTAGTTTTCAAGATCATGATCGACTTCATCACTCATGAGGATGAATTCCATCCCTAAATATTTGATATGTATTTCCAATTGTAATATTTTAAAATTGTTTAATAATTATCCTTATCTCTTGATAGTAACAGTTCACCTTCTTTATAATAGATGTTGTATAGGAGATAGGATACACAGGAGATACGTATGGATGTAATGAACAAAATGATTCATATTTCCATAATATACAAGATGATGAATTGCTAATTCGATTTTACAAGTTGAAGGAATACAAATGAGTTGTTGTGCAATTTATGGGTATGAGTAAAACGTTTTAGTCTATTATTTTCTTAAGAGGTTCCTTGTTGGTTTGGCAAGGGCCCACCACCCCAACTAAGGTAAACCTCCATGTATATTCTTTGTGTGATTGTGTGAATATTTAACAGTTATGTTTTGTTAATAATTTTAAATGCATTTTAAATATTAAACACATAATTGTTTTCTTTTGAATCAGTGTGCACAATTAGTTTCCTTTCTATTTTTGTAGGGTAACATTTAATTGTTTGATGTATGGGAATGTTAAGAAAATGTTATTTTGAGTTTTTGATTGTAGTGTTCTCAGTAGGTACAGGAACCAGGGGAATTTATCTCTCATTTTCATGTTCCATAATGAAGCCTCTCAATTATATTGATTGTTTTCTGTACTACATAGGTTTGATTGAACATAATTGAGTTATGATTTGAATTTTGTTTAAGAGTGACTAGAGTTGATTGTTAATTACTGTTTTGATTCCTACAGGAAACAAGATCTTTAGTTCATCTCTCTAATTCATAAGCCTGGAATGAACGAACTTATTACCTAAGAAATAACTTTTTGATCCATTGTTTGTTTGAGAAGTTTTGTTATCAATTTTCTCTTCTAAGTTTGAAATAGAGTGTTAATTGTTGATTGGTTTAGTTGCTACAAGGGACAGATTCAAAGTCCATATTTTTATTTCATGAGCATGTAAATGGACAGATTCATTAGCTAAGCAAGAACCTTTGGATCACATGCTTGTTGGATTCGGTTTATGAGTTTTGTTTTCTGATTTTTAAGTTGTGTGAGGAAGATAGATTAAAAAGTTGTAAAACAAAGTATTGGTGTTAATTGTTTCTTCTTTATGCTATACTCATCAGACATAGGAACCTATATGTTATGGGCACATATAGTTCATCAACTCTATTGATTATGAATCTTGATTGATAATTTATGTTTGGTAATATATTATGCAAATAATTGCACCAACAACAAGCAACGCCATGATCAACACAAGGTACCGCACCAGTTTTAGTTTGGCGACAAAGTCTAGTTACATTTGTATAAGGAGCGTCTCACCGAGCCCCATCAAAATCTTTTCCCACTTCGTTATGGGCCTTACACTATCACCAAGGCTATGGGTAGCAATGCTTTTGAGCTCAACACTCCACCCTTCCTTGGTCTACATCTAGTATTGAATGTGGACCTCCTTCGACCATATTTTCCACCATTATTGGACACCTCTGAGATCTCTGAACAACCGAACTCAACAAATCTCAACCCTGACTGCATGGAACAAGCATCCACCGACCAGATAATGGACACACATGTCAATTGTTACCCATGATTTTGGTCATCATGATGGTGTATTAATGATGGTATACTCAAGCTCTTCATAAGAACTTTCTCCTGAGAAAAGTTACTTCCATCTCTTCCCAGAAAACTCACTTTTGAAGAAGGTTCGCAGGCTACTAGTATGTCAGGATGCGAGAATGATCCATTCTCACAGGCTTCCTTAAGCCAGGGTGCAAACTTCTCGCACTGTGTTGAATAGCCAAGGTGCGAACTCTTCATAAAGCATGGAAAAAGATGAATTCTCGATGTTTCTAGAAGGGAATCTTCTAGAAGAATGGGTTGGCATTAGAATGGTTATCTTTGTACTGGATTCCCTGATATTGTGGGATCATTCTTATCTAATTAACCATCTCATTCTCTCCTATATATTGAGGAAAATCTCATGGAAAAGGTTAAGCAAGATTCATTGGAGAATTGGTGAAAGAATTGTGTGAAGGACTTAGCTTGAATAGTAGCTTGGAGACTCTAGCAAGTCTATCAAGAGGATTTGATCTTCTTCATACAAGGATTGAGAAAGTGTGTGTGTTGGAGCCAAGAGCCATCGAAAAGAATCTTTCGACATCAAGGTGATTAGGTTGTAATCTTTACTTTCAATCAATATGATACAATGGCATGTCCCTTTCCCATAATGATTGTTGAATATATTTTTCTATCTTCACTTTGGTTGGTTTGTGTTGTCTTGGTCTTGACCTCACGAGAGCACCGGAGTGAAGCGGGAGAAACAGAGACCCTAGGAAGCGATATAAAGGTATGTTATTTGTTCCTTCCTACTAGCTAACTCAATGGTCAAAACTTAGGGAAAGAGTCATGTCCTGTCCTGTTTTGTTCTAGATCCAGGTGGATCTAGGGAGATCTGTTAGTGTCCACACCTACCGATTAGTCTAATAACAAAATTGGTGACTCCACTGGGGAGCATCCCATTTTCTTTGTGGCTTTTGGTGTTTTTCCATGGCCATTTGCTCTTGTTTTACTTTTCTCCTTTCCTATCAATCTCTGAGTCTTCAGAATATCCTGATAGACCCTCTGGGTCCAGAGGCCTCTTCAAATTTTATTTCATTTTCCAAAAATTTGACTAGTTTCAGAGGTTCTCGCACTGCACTTCACTATAGCATGCAAGAATCTATAGAGTTCGCATCCTGCCTTTAGGTTCAGTGCGAGGTTCTCGCACTCTGCTCAAGGGCCACCTGCGAGAATCACTAATTCTCGAACTGTGTAATATTCCCAGCCTGCAAACCCATTTTTTCAAACTTTTGGATTTGATTTTGGCATCTTCAACTGCCCAGATCAATCTAGGTGCCTCATAAGAGTTTCCTGGACCATTGATTGGTGTCTTTCTTGTCTTCGTTTTCATGCATGAATAGTCTTAGGATTTCAAAGGCTTTTCTTGTCACTTCTGTCTTGACTTTCGTTTCTTGACTTTTCTTGGCAAAGCTCTCTGATTGTGGAATCTGAGTGTGTTTGATTAGTTAAGAATCGGTGATCGGTTGAAAGTTGATTTTTATTTGTCTTTATCATTTGCCCATTATTTGAAAGATCACTTTTCTTATGTAATTGAAAAGACTAGATTGGTTTGCTTGTTATTTTTGTTTTCATTGAAAGAGTGGATTGGGTTTTTATCATTGCTTGTTCATTGGTTTTTTATTTTCTGTATTCTTACTATCATAGTGTGGGTCCTTTTTGAAAAGTGAACAAAGTTTTTCTTTCAAAAAATCTTTTTCGTCTTCGAAAACATTGAAAATCAATTGTTGAAATTATTGAAAAGGAAACAATAGAGAATTGTTATTGATGTGTGATTTGTTGCATTTGCATTTTAAAGGAAATTGTGTCTTGTTGTTCAAAGTTTGATCTGGAAAATTTCTCTTTCCCTCCCATACATAGGATTCATTGAACGAAAATTGCTATATTTCATTCTCATCCATGCATTGTTGGGTCAGAGTCATACAACATAAGTTTCATCTCGATTTCCTTTGAGTAAACAATAGCTCTTAATAACACTACGCAATTGTAAAATTTATCTAGTAACTCTTTTCTAGGGCTCTATTACACCAACATTTAGCTAGGCTAGCACTTTGGAATAGGAAGAGAGATACACTCTCCAAAGCACAAAACACACAATAGCATCTTGTGTTAGGGAGTGTTAAATTCCATTTGCAACATCTTGTCCTGGGAAGCCCTTCTCACACAAGGGTCAAGCACGAGGTCACATTGGTATTGGCAGAGTTGTTCACCTTGCTTTGTTGATATCAATGTAGAGATTGCACGTATTACGGGGATCACTCAGAGGTATACCCACAATGATGAGTGGAAGCCTTTTGAGTTGATTTCGGGCTAGATACCCTGCCCTTGTGTGTGGATCAGACTGTCGACTGTCCCCCCAGGCTTTATTGTTGTTGGTGGTAACCTTAGTGATCTGTCTTTCTAGGTTCTTACATGAGGTGACTGTGAAGGGGAAAGTCTTCATGGTACCTAGAATTGACGTTGACCAAACTCACTCGGGCTCCTTGGAGGGTATACCCACGATTATGTGTGGGAGCTTGCACCAAGGTGTAAGTCCGTTAAGCAGGTCATCACCGTAACTTTTCCACCCTTTCCCAACCCCTTCTCGTCTCGTTGTTGCGACGTTGGATTTCATCACCAACTAGTGACTTCGGAATTAGAAGGTCTTGTTTGCTTGGTGTTGCTTCCTAGATTTTGTTTACTAGCACATGTTGTTTTTTTCTCAAAGTTGACCATATGATTTTCTTCGTGAAGTTTGTCACTCGTTTACAATAGCTCCTCCACGTCGTTCATGTAGAATGCAGGGTTTATCTCCAGAGCATCTGGAAGGTTCTCAACCCTTGCCTACAAGTACAATTGAGGGCTCTCCTCGGCAAAGTGAAGTCACAGTCGTTACCATGCCACAAGTGGAATGAACTGACTCTCTAGAACATTTTCGAATTACAAATACTCGAGAGACCTTTCGACTTCACCCTAATTCTGAGCGAACTTTTATGCAGCTGAATTCTTTCGGAGACTTAGTTGCTACATCTTTTGGATCACCAGTTGGACCCTTTCTAGGCATAGAAGGCCAAGATATTTTTTGGTCTACAGGTGTTTTCTGACGAGACCTTTTTGTTCCAAGTTCACCTGTGATTTCTGAAATCTCTAGTCCAGAGACAGTACTGTTGACTACTACTTATCACTTTACCGTCCCTGCCGAAATGGCCCATCTCACAGATACTACAAGTGTTCCAACCGGGTTTACTACAGTTATTCTTGCTCCCATCAACACACCGTGAATTCCCAACGTCACTCCGACACTACCACCCAGATACCGTGCGTTGAATGCTTCCATTCATACTCCTGCACAAACTCCATCTGGCTCTCCTGGTGGTCCTTCTTCTTTTGGGCACTCTCTTCCCGGTTTTATTCCAACACTCCCTCAATTTCCTTTTGGAGGACCTTCTTCATCTTCTACTGGCAATCTTAATCCTAGTGGAACTATTCTGTCATTCACTCCAAATTACCAGTTTCTGGTTGGTGGACAATTTCACCAAGGTGGTATGACTCAACCCCCTCTCAGTGGGAAAATTCCTTTTGGAACGCAAGTCCCAATTGGAACACAACCCCCAATTGGCACATTGCCCCCAATTGGAACACCACCTTCGATGGGAGGACCGACCCCACCTTATGGGCAAAACATACCTCCCTCCTTGGCCCAGTATTGGAATCAGTTGATACAACATCCTCCTCAATCGACTGGGGGGTAGCAGTTTCCAGTTGCATCTGTAATACCTCCTAGTATGGGCCAACCATATCTAGGTTCGTTCAATCCCATTTGGGGGGAGAATTCTCAAACTCAAGCCCCTATTCCAGGGTATACTCCTATGAGCTACTATCCTCTCCAACCACCACCAAATATGCCTAGGTCTTCACATTATATGCAAACTTCTTATGGTCCTACTGGTTTTTCGACAGGGCTTCCTCCCCAAAGCCACCAGTACCCGTAGGTGAATCGACAGTTACCCTTTCTCACCACTTTGGATATTCCATATTTTTCAAGGATTTTAAATGATCATATTCGTCACTCTCCCCAATGGCCTGTTATACCAGCCAAGCTTCCATCGGACATTCCTAAATTCGACGACAAAGCGGGAGAGGACCCCAACAATCACGTTATGACTTTTCACCTATGGTGCTCATCCAACTCATTGATGGATGACTCTATTCATTTACGTATTTTTCAACGAACTCTCACAGGTTCTGCTACGAAGTGGTATATCGAATTGCCACGAGGTTTCTTCTCTGACTTCAACACCCTAGCCATGGATTTCCTCACACACTACCAGTTACCGATTCGTTATGACACAGGGATCGATATTTTGACTTCCTTCAAACAGAACAAAGCCACTCATATATCCGATCACATCCATGAGTGTTGAAGGAGATGACGTCTCATTAAACTTGATCTCCCCGATCAGTTGCTAGCAGAGTGGTTCACAAAATCATTTGTGAACGACATTGGTAAGTACATTACCATGGGTGGCGTAGTTACGAAAGAGAAGTCTATAATTCGTGCTCAATATCTTGACCTCGTTTACTCACAAACAGGAACCCTTTACAATTTACTACCTGGCTTACCTCGTCGTAATACTTCTAGCACTTCAACTACTCCAGGTGCCTCTCATGTAGTTGACGGTGTGATTGGATCTTCCCAGGCCCAACCACATTCCATCTCAAGCACCAACCCCAAATCTGCTTCTTCTAATGTTCAAAATGATCTGTCTCCTAACCCTCCCACCGTCAAGACTTCTAAGGTAAATGCAGTCCAATCTACCCCAGCCGGTAAAAACAAATCTAAAAAGGGGAGAGGTAAGAATAAGGAGGGAAAAAATAATTCTCAAGCAGAGAAAACCAAAACTACCCCTGTTGATGATCGGGATAAGCGCAAACCTCGATACCCTTGTCTTATCTGTGGTGATTATCACTACACGAAGGATTTTCCATGACGCGTCAAGGTCACTAAGTTCCTTCAAGGAGCCCCAAAACCACCTGCACCGGTTGTTTTGTCCCAACCCTTCCCGCCTCAACAATAGGCTCAGTTGATCATCCATGACCAACCCTCATCTTCTACCACCTCCTATGTTTTGATGTGTATTGGCGATTCTAAGCAGAACAACGTTGCTCTCACCACTCGAGCCAAAGATTATTCTCCCTCTAAAGAGAAGGTTGATGATCTACCTCCTTCCTTGGTACAACCCTCTCCAGCGACTCCACCTACCAATGGTCCTCTTCATCTCGAACGACCAATCTTCGACATAATTCTGCGATCCCCCCCAAAGGGAGTCGTTAGGAAATCGACTTTCAATCCTCATGCTCGTGCGGCCCAGAACTACAACATTGTTGAAGAATTGGCCCAAGCACCTTCTGCGATGTCAGCCCTTGAAGTCCTTCAAACTTGTCCCACACAACGGAAGGCACTGTTGAAAGCTATCGGTGGAATTGACCCGACGGATACAAATTTAATAATCTTTGACTTGGAATATCACATTCCAAGGTTAACCCCTCAACTTGCATTCCAGATCCAAGTGATTGTCTCTGACAAAAACATTTGCCGAACCATTATCGACGAGGGTGCCTCAACGTGTGTCATGTCTCTTGCTTGCTGGAAAGCCATTGTCTCTCCTTCTTTGAATGAATCCCAGAACACTCTTAAAGCCTTCAATGGCTCCGGTTTTAAGCCCTACAGTGTTCTTCCTTCATTGCCCATCATGTTAGAAGGAAAAACGGTCCAAGTCGAAGTGGAAGTCTTTGACGCTCCCCTTGATTATAATCTTCTGCTTGGCCGCAACTGGATCGATTCCATGTGCGCAGTTGTGTCGACCCTTTTTCGTGTGGTACATTTCCCACATCAAGGTAAGGTTGTCACCGTCGATCAACTAGCCTTCTTCAATTCCGATACCCGTACTGGCAACGTACCGTTTATCGCTAAAACCCCACCGAGTTATGAGAATGTCGGTGTAGGCCTTCTCAAGGACTCTTCGTTAATGGGTACTTTCCCCATTCCACCGCCCAATGTTCCATGCTCGTCGGTTGCTTCCATCAACATGATCTCCACCTTGCCTCATGAACTTCCTGCGTCTCACGACCCCTGGATAGTACCTGACCCTGGAGATCATCTTCGTTTCGGCGACGAAATGTCGTTAAGTGCAGTTGAATCCGCCTATCAAGCCATTCAATCGGCAACACCTTATATCCCCTCTCTTGATGAGCTGTCTCCCGATCCTTTCCGTGTCATTTTCCCCACAGACGAGATGATCATGTCTGTCATGGAGGACACCCCTTGGGACGATGGGCATCATTGTTCCATCCTCTTTCTGGAGCAACATACTCTTGAGAACTACCAACGGATTTTGATCCCGTCGACCGTTGTCGTCATCTCGACCATTCCTGAGTCTGCACACGATGTTTTTTCCGAAGGGAACTTAAGAAATATCTCACCCACTATTCCCCTTGACATATCCATCAAACCTGGAATCGTCAAACATGTCCATATTGGAGCTTCGTGTTCCCCTGACGAAATAGTCACCTATACGTCCCTTTTCAAAGAGTTTCGTGACATATTCGCCTGGATCTACGAAGAAATGTTGGGTATCGACCCTGAAATTGTGATACATGAGATCAAGACATACCCCGACGCTAAACCCGTCCGGCAACGCCTTTGTCTAGTTCACCCACGTAAAGCGGCTTCTATAAAGCTCGAAGTCGAGAAACTTCTGAAAGCCGGCTTTATTTATCCAGTGGCTCTCATAGACTGGGTTTCCAATCTTGTCCCGATTGATAAGAAACAAGGCACCATTCGTGTATGTGTTGATTATAGGGATATCAACAAAGCTTGTCCAAAAGACAACTTTCCTACCCCTTTCATCGATCAGATTGTCGATGACTACACCGGAAGTGAAATCTTCTGTCTCATGGATGGTTTCTCCGGATATAATCAAATCAACATTGTTCCTGAGGATCAACATAAGACTTCTTTTATTTTTCCTTGGGGTACTTTTGCCTATCGGAAACTTCCTTTCGGTCTCAAGAAAGATGGCGCAACTTTTCAACGCGCTATGTCTTATGCTTTCCATGATATCAAGCACATCATTCAACCCTATTTGGATGATTTACCCGCTCATTCAATGCGCGGATTCGATCACCCAACCCACCTCTGAGCCATTTTCGTTCGCTGCCGGTTCTACCGTATACGTTTGAATCCTCATAAGTGCGTTTTCTGTGTGGAATCAGGTCGCCTTCTAGGTTTTATCGTTTCGCGTCAAGGGATTCGGGTGGATCCTTTAAAGGTTGAGGAAATTCTTAATTTCCCTCCTCCTTCTACACTTCGCCAGTTGCAAAGTTTGCAGGGGAAAGCAAACTTTCTTCGTCGTTTTATCCCGAATTATGCCGAGATAACTCGTGGATTTACGCGGCTCCTAAAAAAGGATTCAGAGTTCATCTGGGATACCATCGCCAGCAACACTTTTGAGGCTTTGAAATTGTCCCTAACGCGTGCTCCACTTCTTTTTCCCCCCGATTATAGTCACGATTATTTCCTTTATCTTGTTGCCTCGGAGTACACTATTGGTATGGTTCTCGTTCAAGAGGATAATCCTAATGACGAACATGTTATCTACTACTTGAGTCAAAGTCTCATGCCTACTGAAATCAAGTATTTACATGTCAAAAAACTAGCCTTGGTTGTCGTTCAAGCCGTCTAGCGCTTCCGGCACTATATCCTCTCACGCAAGACTACAGTGATTTCTCATTGCAACCCTATGCAACACATTCTGACACATCAATTGCTAGGGGGAAAATACTCCACATGGATTGTGATACTCCAGGAGTTTGACTTGGAATTCGAACGCGCCAAGTCCAAGAAGTCCTTAGTTTTTGTTGAGTTGATATGCGACTTTCCCCATTCTGCAATGGAAAATGTAGCAGTTGATTCATTACCCGATGAATATATTTTCCTTATTATCACTGATGATCTTTGGTATGGGGATATCATTATATATCTCCAAACCCAGAATTTCCGGCCAACTTTGTCTAGTACTAACCGACCTCGTATCCGCTATCAATCTCGTCAATACATTATCCTCGGGGATACTCTTTATCATCGAGGGATTGACTATGTTTTTCGACGTTGCCTAAATTTCGATGAAGCCGAGAAAGCTCTGAATGACTGCCATTCTGGAGCATGTGGTGGTCACATGTCTGGGTATGCTACTACCCAGAATATCTTACGTGCAGGGTATTTTTGGCCTTCTCTGTTTAACGACTGCATCGTCGTTCAGAAATGCCATGCTTGCCAGACCTATAATCAAAAGATACGATCGCATCCCACTCCTCTTCACCCTATGGTCTCACTTGGTCCTTTTGCGAAATGGGGCATCGATTTCATGACATGTCACCCTCACTCAGCCGGGGGGCATGGTTACATCATTGTAGTTATCGATTACTTCACGAAATGGGTCGAGACGATGCCGACATTTGACAACACTGGAAATACCGCAGCCTTATTCATTTTTAATCACATTATAGCTCATTTTGGTGTTCCCCGAGCTATCGTCACTGATCATGGTAGCCACTTCAGGAATTTTATGATGTCTGAACTTACTGAAAAGTTGGGTCTTTGCCATGATAACTCAACGCCCTATTACCCACAAGCTAATGGCTAGGTCGAAGCAATTAACAAAGTTCTCATAACTATGCTCCGACAAATGATAGGGATTCATAAAACAAGTTGGCACACAATGTTGTTTTCAGCATTGTGGGCGTAGCAGACATCCGTCAAGTCCACTACTGGGTTTACACCTTTCCGGTTAGTCTATGGTGTGGAAGCCATTCTCCCCATTGAATGCGAGATACCCTCTTTAAAACTAGTCGTTGAACTCCTACCCAACACTTATGCTGAGGAAGAACGTCTATTGTATCTTATGCGATTAGACGAAACTCGACGCGATGCCACCTTAGTCATAGAAGCTCAGAAAAAGCGTGTCAAGGCCCAATACAACAAACATGTCAAGCCTTGCATTTTCTCGGAAGGAGATCTCGTTCTCCTCTATGATCCAGATCGAGATATGCTAGGGGATGGAAAATTCAAAGCCATGTGGTGAGGTCCTTATATCGTTCGACGAGTTTTGGAAAAATGAGCTTATGAGTTAGTAGATTATGATGGTATCCCTTTTGAGTGAACCCAGGAATGGGTTGTACTTGAAGAAGTACTATGCATAAAATCATATGTGCATGAGTACTTGTATTTTTATTGTATCATACTTCTTGTGTGTTACTATAGCTTGCTTTTGTCGTTATCTGGTCTCTTCCCTTATGTGACGTTGTGTTTGATTTCTAGATGTAAGAGTCTTCGCTACCCTATATTGGCTTCACTAATGGCGCTAGTCATAGTACTCAGAACCTTGCTTCCGTTGCATGGGCAATTTACACCCCTACAAACGAACTTGTCTCCTTACGAGGTGTGTGTCTCGGTCGTGCGACCAATAACATTGCAGAGTATAGCGTCGTTATTAAATTGTTGGTTGATGCTATCTCACTCGGAATTCGTCATTTGGTTGTGCGACTCGATTCGTAGCTTGTAGTACTACAGTTAAGTAATGTCTATACTATTCGAAGTCCTACTTTGTTACGGGTGTATTTGTGAATTCGCCTCTTGGAACATTATTTTGATTACATTGAATATCAACATATTCCTAGATGTCTAAATATATTATCATATGCATTAGCTAATTATGTATTAGACAGACATTTGGATCATTTATAAATCAATCACATCAATTCATACAATACATGATAAACCGGTAAAATCCGTCTGTATATATAACGATCTAAAGAGTTTTTTACAAAAAGTTTTGTTCGAAGACCAAAATGTCAAAATATGAAGCTCATAGCTTCTACAAAGTGACATCATGGATGACGTTCACAGTAACACACGACTTCCCAGGAAACTCTATGGAGCAGTCGACTCATGGACCCTGACACTCCTACTGTATGACGTTGATCGCGTCGTGGAACCTCTTCAAGAGGCATGTCTAGAATATCTACAGTCAAGCCCTCTAGGTTTTGTTCCACTACTTGATAATCCTCAGCATATTGTGGTGATACCGCTACCTCTCCCCGCCGCTGAATGGGAGAAGTAACAGGAGGTCGGTAAGGTCCAACATCTGTGTCATCAAAAATGAATTTTGTATTTAGTCTTTGGACGAACTTATAAAACAAAAACATTTGAATATGAAAAATTCACAAAAGCATTTAAAAAGAAAAAAATGTGTGTACTTCTTACCAAGTTCCCCCCACTGAGCATCCTCTGGCAGTACTAAGTCCGGATATCCTCGGAAATCCAACCTGGCATAAGCATAATCGTCAACCATCAACATCTGTGGTTGAAGCCAGTCAAAAAAGGTATCATCATACTTGATGATTGGTACAGCTACATGTCGGGCCATGAGCCAACACCATCTCAACATCCTTGGATCCCTGGGAGCCGGTAAATTCCACTCAACTTACAGCCTCAGTAATGGAACACTCTTAAGGAAGAAGGACACTAACAAAGATCCGTACCCGAATTGCTTCAGGTCGCCTCATCTGCATTTGGTCAACTGCTTTTTTATACTACGAAGCACAGCATCTGCCCAGTTGAAAACCCGAGGTTCAGTACACTCTATAGCATACTGGAAGTAAATCTGTAGCGCCATGTGAGGAGAGAAGCTCCCTACCATCCGAGCTATGGTGAACAAGATAGTACAGAGGGTCAAATCTCATACCCCCAAAATAGCTACTTTTCCTTTCTTTCTCTCTGCCTCGAGAACATAGTGTAAACGACAGTACTCACTCATGGGCAGCCCACCACCTCTGCCACCAGTCAAGCTCACGTAGTGCCCACGTCGTGACAGTCCAATCAAAAAGTAAATGTCCTCAATATCTAAGGACAGTGTGTGGACCCCCACATGAAATACCTGTTGATCGGGATCCCACATACACACAAGGTACTCTAATAACCTGACTTGGGCCCTCATGCCCAAGATACGAAAGTACTTCAGGAGGCCACAGTTTCTCAAAGAATCAATAGTGGGTGGATGATTTCAGGAAATTGCATTGTCTTCTTCGTGCTCCCTTTTGCGCCATTCAAGAACCATTTTGATGGCCAATTACCTGCATAGGAAGCACAAAGAGAAGATTAGCAACTCTATTCATTAATTGGTTCTTTTTTCATTGAGTAAAATTTAAAAAAACTTTTGTGCTTTGCGGTTCTCGCAAGTGCCCTTTGGGTACAGTGCGAAAACCTCGCAGGCTGTTGTGGGCTCACCTGCGAGAATCACCCATTCTCACAGGTCCCATGTAGCCCACCTGCGAGAATGGTTGAGCACAAGTAGGGCTCATAAAATCAACTCAAAATGAATTTTTAACCAATGAAAATGCAAAATTAAACCATGAAAGAGTAGAAGACAAAGAGCCTACCTCACTGTCGCTGACGGCTTGCCGAATGGACGCTCGTAACTCCCGTAATCTAACGCCGAACTTTGAGGGTAAAAGAGGGGTTTTTGAGCTCAAATAGTGGAAAAGTGAAAATGATATGGTAAAAAGAGTTTTTACTCCTTTATATTTACTTTTACCATGTTATTTGGTTTTTTATGATTATCAATCTATTTAACCCTAATCCCTAATGTCCTTTTGAGTATAACTTTTGCAGGCGTAATGACTTCAATGTTCCTATACATGGATGCAGACATATTTTTTCTTTGTCATCGCGTGTTTTGATTGTTTTTTATGGTTTTTGTATAAAACCTCAAGCGTGGTCTTTGTCCGTTCTTACGCTCAAAAATACATGAGAACGCGACTGAGCATACTTTTATCACTTTTTCGGGCTCAACAAGGTTATACGAAAAAGGAACCCCCCCGGAGTCCTCTTTAAGCTCTTTTCAAACTCTCTAAACATGAAAAGATAGCCGAGCGACCTTGCTATTTTCACGCTCGATAAAGTATTTGAAGTAAGCGTCTGGTGAGCAATAATTTATCTTTTTTTCGGTATCATCCAGACTATTTTACGAAAAAGGAACTAAGAGAGTTCTCTTTTAAGTGTTTTCCAGACTCTATAATCATGAAAAACCTTCGAGTTTTCTATCTTTGGAATCGTTAAACAAACATCGACAGACCCGTAATGGGACCGAACCACTCCTTCTTAGGGTTCGTTAAACATAATCCGAAGGACTTATCCGAAGGATAATCTTATATCAACAAGCATATGTTATCCTCCTCAAGCTTGCCTAAAAATAAAGAGGTACTCACCAGAAATGGTGGGGGGAAATTTGGGAAAGGGATATGTTATAATCTTTGTATTGATTGGTAGTAAGTATCGCTCTTGAACATGACACCCCCTATTCATTATATTTGAAGCCGGTTTGGGAAATCCATTTGTCTCTCATTCGATTTGCTACAAGGTCATTCCCTGTGACATCTTTGAGTCAATGCTGCCAAATCATTGGTCGTGTCGTTCATATGTTCAAGAGAAGTCCATCTGAAACCTCTATTGAGTCGACCATCTGTAGTTGTCCATTCTCTCCGTGTCGACCTTCCCTGTGTCCAATTCAATTTACATCATACTTTGTTTCACCTTCAAAATCTGTTACTCATTTCGTGTCATTGATGGGGGATACATCAAGGCCCTCCTGTGACGAGTTTTGTTCTGTCGACTTCAACTCATTATCTGAAATCAAGACATAGAAATTCTTTGGTACCTTGGATCTTGCATGCCTCACTGGAAGGTTTCCTCACTTTCGACAGTGGGTTTACATCATTGACCCCTGATCAAAAGATTTCGTCGAATGTTTGACTTCAACTCATTCATTCACACTCAATGGATTGTACTAGAGTACCTTGGGAGTCATTGACATCAATGGTGATTTCCCTCGCACTTGTTAACGGTTTCATCAATGACCGGTAATCAAGTGGTTTCTGCCATGTTCGACTTCGA
>ML851766.1:20082-30831 GCA_009831015.1 Picea engelmannii
TGCTATTACTGTATATTATCAAAAGGATATTACTCTTGCTTGTTGTCTCGTTAACCTTGTTCTAGGTCACAGGTAATAACCCTGAGGAAGCTATAGTGAAGGTTGCAGAAGGCAACGTACTAAAGGAGAAACCATGAAAGAAGCAATCATCATTGGAAAAGAAGGTGGCTTGTATAAGCTAAAGGGTCACTTAGAAGCTGCCATGACACACGCCATTGAAAACCCATGTGAACTTTGGCATAGAAGATTAGCTCACATTAACTACAAGGCGCTACCATACATATGCAAAGCGACCACAGGTTTACCAGAACTCAAGGTTGACCATGAAGAAGTATGCAATGGATGTGCACAAGGGAAGAACATCAAGAACCCTTTTCCTAAGAGAGACAACAAAGCAGAAGGAGTCCTAGAACTCATTCATTCAGATGTGTGTGGCCCAATGCCATCGTCCCTCATTAGTGGCAAATTCAAGGAATTCAAAGCCTTGATAGAGAATCTTTCTGAAAGAAAGATCAAGATACTCAAGTCAGATAATGGAGGAGAATACACCTCAAAAGAGTTCGTGAACTTCTGCAAAGATTTTGAGATCAAGAGGGAACTCACTACTCCCTATAATCCTCAACAAAACGGTGTAGCTGAAAGGAAAAACAAAACGATAATAGAAGCCATGAAGACCATGATCCACGATCAAGATCTTCCTATGTGCTTATGGGAAGAAGCAGCAATGACAGTCGTATATGTGCAAAACCGATTGTCCCATAGTGCACTTGGGTTCAATACCCCAGAAGAGATATTCACCGGAAAGAAGCCTGAGGTAAGCCATCTCAAAATATTTGGCTTCCCAGTATTTATACATATACCGAAAGAGAAAAGAAACAAGTTGGAACCCTCAGGAAAGAAGGGAATATTTGTGGGATACTGTGAGGTCTCCAAGGCCTTCAAGATCTATATACTAGGTCACCGCCACATTGAGATCAGCAGGGATGTGACCTTTGATGAAGATGCAATATTGAAGAAATCAAGAAAATGCCAGCTTGAAGATGTATATCAAGAGGAACCAGTAATCCCCAGAGTTGCAGAATCAGTGAGGGAGGTTCCCAGAGCTGCTGAACCAGTGAGGGAATTCATAACTTCCCCTGATGAGGAAATTCTAGAAGATCTTGACGTAGTAGAGTTTCAAGAACCTCCTCAGATGACAATCTCCCATAAAAGAAAGCCAGCTTGGGCTAGAGATCTTATTCAAGATGGAGAGAAATATGGTGTTCCCGAAGGAACCACAACACATGTGAAGAAACCTAATCCATTCTCCAGTTATATGGCTTTGATGTGTGATCTCATAGAAAAGGAGCCTACCTGCTTTGAAGAAGTCATTCAGAAGAAATAATGGGCAGATGCCATGACAGAAGAATACCAATCCATAATAAAGAACGATGTATGGGAAATAGTTCCCAGACCGAATAGCAAGAATGTGGTATCTTCCAGATGGCTCTTCAAAATAAAACATGCTGCTGATGGAAGTATTGAGAATTATAAAGCAAGATTTGTAGCTCGTGGCTTTTCTCAAAAATAAGGCATTGACTATGAAGAGAAATTCGCTCCTGTAGCCAGATACACTTCGATCAGAACCATCATAGCCCTTGCAGCTAAGATGAAGAGGAAGTTACACCAGATGGACGTAAAGACAACTTTCCTAAATGGTGTTATCGAAGAGGAAGTTTATATAGAGCAACCTCAAGGATTTGAAGTTGAATATGGGAAGTCTCATGTCTGCAAGTTGAAGAAAGCCTTGTATGGATTGAAGCAAGCTCCTAGAGCTTGGTATGGTCGGATATATAGCTTTCTGACGAGCTTGGGCTTTACCAAGAGTAAACTATATTCTAACCTCTACTTCAAGGTTATGAACGATGAGCCAGTGATACTATTGCTATATGTGGATGACTTATTCTTAACTGGAGAAAAAAATCTCATCATCGAAGTAAGAAGAGACTCGCCTCAGAATTTGAGATGAAAGACCTTGGCCTAATGCATTATTTCTTCGGTCTTGAGGTATGGTAGAGTCCAGAGAGAATCTTCCTTAACCAAGGGAAGTATGCAGTTGAAATCTTCAAGAGATTCGACATGTTATAGTGCAAGCCCATGAATACACCCATGTAAATGAAGCTGGAGTTGTTGGTCGATACTTCGTCATAATTGATTGATGCCACACTGTATAGATATATTATTGGATCATCGATGTACCTGACGAACACCAGACCAGATATTTGTTTTTCCATGAACACCTTGAGTCAGTTTTTGGTAGAACCTAGACATGTTCACCTTGTGGCTACAAAACATGTGATGAGGTACCTTAAGGGTACATTAGATTGTGGTGTCAATTATGATGGAGATCATGATTTCACGTTGAGTGGGTACACTAATTTAGATTGGGCAGGAAGTGTTTCTGACAGGAAAAGCACTTTAGGATGTTGTTTCAATTTGGGATCAGCCATGATCTCATTAGAGGAAGCAATCCAGCATTTCTCTCAGCACAATGGAAGCATAATACATTGCTCCATGTTCTGCCAACTACGAAGCTATATAGCTTCGAAAGTTGTTGACCGACCTATTTGACCTAGAGATGGAAGCAACCACGATCCTATGTGACAACCAGAGCTGCATATAGATGACAGAGAATCCTGTATTCCATGAGAGGTTGAAGCACATAGAGATTCGTTATCATTACATCTGTGACATGGTGCAGAGAGGAGCCTTAAATCTCCAGTACGTTAGCACAGATGAACAGGTTGTTGATGTGTTGACCAAGCCTCTATCTCGTGTAAAGTTTGAGCAATTTCGAGATAAGCTTGGTATAGTCCGAAAGGACCTTCCTCGAAAGGGGGAGTAGTTGATGTGATGAGACATCTCTTGCTTCCAGCTTCATTGTTGTGACGTAAAGCAAGAAGATATGATGAGACTAGTACTGTGCTTCTGGCTTGACAATTGTGACATAAAGTCAGTCTAGTATCTTGCTTCCAACCTAATGGTTGTGACGTAAAGAAAGACGATGTGATGAGACTAGTACTGTGCTTCCAGCTTGAGAAGTTGTGACGTAAAGCCAGTCTAGTATCTTGCTTCCAACCTGATGGTTGTGACGTAAAGCAAGACGATGATATGAGACTAGTATTGTGCTTCCATCTTGAGAAGCCGTGACGTAAAGCCAGTCTAGTATCTTGCTTCCAACCTAATGGTTGTGACGTAAAGCAAGACGATGAGATGAGACTAGTACTATGCTTCTAGCTTGAGAAGATGTGATGTAAAGCCAGTCTAGTATCTTGCTTCCATCTTGAGTGTTGTGACATAAAGCAAGACGTTGATATGAGACTAGTATTGTGCTTCCAGCTTGAGAAGTTGTGACGTAAAGCCAGTCTAGTATCTTGGTTCCAGCTTGAGTGCTGTGACGTAAAGCAAGACATTGAGATGAAACTAGTACTGTGCTTCCAGCTTGAGAAGTTGTGACGTAAAGCCAATCTAGTGTCTTGCTTCCAGCTTGATTGTTGCGACGTAAAGCAAGACGAGTACTGAGATTCCATCTTAACAACTATGACGTAAAGCCAGTCCTGTATTATGATGAGCCAGCCTCGTGCTGTGATGATGATGATGTATTAGTTTTATACTAATTCATATTGATGCAGATGATGATTGCATTCCTTTGAGAATGATGATGTTGCTGATGAAGAAAACTTCTGATGATCTATAGATATGCCAGTCAGTGTTCCAAGATGATATTGATGATGTTGTCCTCCTAATGTTGTTGATGATAATGGCCTCTCTCTCATCTGATGTTGTCGTAGAATACCCTTCTTGTTAAGGGGGAGTGTTGAATAATGTAACTACAAAGTGTATTCTTATTATTATTTGATATATTATTCATTGGATCAATCTTCATTGTGGATTGATCATGTCGACTATTGTTAAAGGACCAAATCCCCTTTTGCGAATTGGTCATAATATAATTGTAATAGGCAAAAGAAGAAGTCGGCCCTAGAATATATCAAAGAGGCCCCGGAATATAATAAAGGTAGTTATAATCACCCAGGAGAAGAAGTCGGTCTTGCTAGTGAAATGACACTCCCACACATGCCAGTCTTGTATAAATAAGGAGGTTAGTACCTCACTTAGACACACACTCACTTGTTCATTGAGAGACAAGTTTCAAAGCTGTAGTTGGAGAAGAGAGAGAGAGAGAGAGAAAGAGAGGCCCATATTTGGGAGAGGACATTTTGTGCTTGTTTGATTTATCTCTTGGCATTGTATTGGCTATCTATATTAAGGAAGTTTTGTCTGGGTTTTCTGCCCCATGAGGGTTTCCCAGGATAAATGATGTGTCTCTTGTGATTGTGTATTTCTCAATGATTCTATCTTATGCTATTGTTATCTATTGAAATGCAAAGAACTATAATAATGGCTTAAACATTAACACTAAGTACAAATGAAAGAATAACTTTACAAATTAAATGAGATACAAAAGAATTATAAAAATTATCAACAACTAAAGAATAGCTAGATGTTACAACAATATACAAAGATATAACTACTTAAAAATGAAATGAGATAAGCACTTAAGTAGATCTATTACACTAGTGAAACAATAATTGAATTAACCACTTAATAGATTTTGCAGATAAGTAAAAGGAAATAGCTCAAAGATGCATTCACCACAAAAACACAACTTGCAACCCAAGCTTGACGGCCCCAAAGGAGAGGTGCGCAACTTCAAGGAGGCAACTAAAGCACTAGTGCGCAACTTTGAAGGAGCCAAAACATAAAAGAAAATCCACCAAGGGCACTAGTGCACAACTTCAAAGATGAATCTACTTAAAAAAACCAAGCCACCAAGGGCACTAGTGCACAACTTCAAAGATGAATTATTCAACCATAACAATGCTCAATTAAAATGTAAATGCTTGAAGTAAAAGTTGCAGGAAATAAAAGAGCATGCACAACTTAGATTAGATTATGAAATTAAATCTTAGGTTGTGTGGGTAAATTTTAGAGTTGAATTAAGTGAAGTGAAGCTGCAAACCCAGACTAGGTGACTTCCCCAATACTCCTACCACTTTGGCCAAAATGATTGCTAGATGCTCAATAAGCAATGAAAACAAGGCCTTACCCTAGCTCTATAGGTCGACCCAAAAAAATTGGGTGCTCAACAAGGGGGACACCTAGTGCCGTGAGATCATCCCTGATCTAGCACCCTAAGTAGCCTCCACAAGCCCCCTTTTTGGTGGCGAAAGTTGTATCAATAATGGTTGATCTAATTAAACTAGGTAAATTGATCCCCCTAGAGCTACAAGTAGATTGATTAAGCAATTAAAATTACTTGTGTTTAAAGCTTGAAAGTTGAAATAACAAGTTCTTAATGAAAATGTACAAGAAATGAAAGATGCTTCCAAGAGCTTATACAAGAATTCAATTAAAAGAAATACTTCTAACTATTGAGATATACACAATGAAATAGAAATGAAAAAAAGATTAGAAGCATCAACCATAAACCATTTAGCGTGCAAAACTAGCCCTATGATACTGCATGGGTGGCTAAGCCAATCTTCTTTGCAGGGTGTAGGCAAACAAGTAAAGAAAGTAAAGTAACTTGGAAAGCAACTACTCTACTTGCAACCTCAACAAAGGCAAAAGATGGAGGACAATCCTACCGGTTTTTTGCCCAAGTGGGTGAAATGAAAAGCATAAATGAAATAACTTAACTTGAAATGAAAGCAATAAATCTAGCCACACAACCTTGTCTTAAGGACAAGTGGGGAAAACTTGAAATGAAATGACCAAACTGAAAATAATCTAACAACTAGCCTTACGATTTTGCATGGGTGGCTAGGCCAATCCACCATGCAAGGTGTAGGCACAAATAATTAAAAAATGCAGAAAATTGAAACTTAGAGAGAAATGCAAGCCCAAAAGACTCCATTTGGGATTCCTTACAATGCTAGAAAAAAAGAGAATAGTTGGGTGAACAATACCCCAACTTGGGAGGTCTTTTCTTGACGTTTTAGGGCCCCAAATGCGCTGCACCTCCTCTTTTCTAGTTCAAGTATGCAAAAAACCACAAAGCTTGCTGGAAAAGTTGCAAAAGTAACCAAAAACCTCAAATATTTTTTGTTAGTGATAACAAAAAGTTTTTGTGTATAAAATCAACAAGTAAATGTATTTAAATGAACTATTCAAGAGAGTTAGAATGCCCAAAATAAGTATGGAAATATACAGAAAATAATTGCAGAAATTTTTAGAGGCTTGAGTTGGGTGAAGGGACAAATTTTTAGATCTGAAATTTGTCCACAAAACCCTTGGGTGACCTGCAAAACTTGTGAAGCAAAGCTACAGAAAAGAGAGAGAGTGAGTAGATCTAAAAGATGAAACAAATTACTTTGCTAAATCCAAGAAATAACTCACTAGATCTACAATAATACTATCATAGATCTACCCAAACAAAATACTTTGCTTGGGGTTTCTATTATAGATCTATAACAAAATACATACAAAAAATAAATCAGACAATACCACCTCTAATAAGCAATATGGCACCAAGAAGACTCCCAATGCAACATGGATCCTCCAAAGATTTCTTTATTCAATAGAAAAAGGTTGCTGCAAATACTTGCAGCAAGATTTACACAAGAGCAAGAGCAAATAGAAGAAAGGGAGAAGAATGGGAGAGGAGAGGGAGAGATTTGAGCATAATAACCATACACTGAGAATAGATCTGAAATGAGGAGGGGTAGGCATTCTTTTATACTTGGGAGAGAAGAGAGACCCTTCTTGGATGAATTACAAGTGTTACACATCCAAGAGAATTAGACAAAGTCAAGGAAGAGTCACTTTTAGGGTTTTGGTAGTGAGTTAGGTTTTGAGGGATGAGGTGTAAAGGGGGAAAACACATTTTCCTATGACAAAACATTAAGTTAAACACCAAGGAGGGCGAAATTAGGGTTTAAGTGGTTTTTTTCAATTAAAATTTTTAATTCTCACATGTCAATTACCAAGGGAACACCAGTTTAAGTTGTTGGCAAAGCAAGGGGGGGTTCTTTAAGTGGAAAATTACTTTTCCAACTTCAGAAAAAGGTTAGGAAACCTTTCCCACTCTCTCTCTAACCTTTTTTGTTCATTTTACAAAAATTGGCATTTTTGACTTTGTCAATTTGAAGCAATTAAATTGCTTACTTGGATTGACTTGGACTCCTCATGGACAAAGACCTAGAAAAACTTGTCCAATTGAGTTGAAACTTGGTCCAAGGGTTTAGGGGGTCTCATTCCATTTCTTTTGAGTACTCACACCCCTATCAAAATCCCCTAGGACCTATTTTTTACATTTTTACATCAAAGTTAATTAAAAATACCATTAATTGGGTAATTTTAAAAAATTAAAAAAAAACTACTTAGACTCGACGAAATTATGCAAGACTCTAGGATATGTCGAGCATATTCATTTACAATATTCCTAGACCCTAGTCACCCATTGAGCTCGATCAATAGAACGTCTTTCACCACTTTGGAGGATTATTGTGGGAGTGAAAAACTCAAGGGTAATTAAAAAGGCTGGTTAGGCCAAATTAATTACCTTAGGAAAAAAAACACTCGATCAAAGGACTTCCCTAATGAAAAGACTTCCCTAATGAAAAATTCTTAGGCAAATAACCTACAATATGATCCATGCAGACCCATTACATTATTATCTCACGCAAGGGAACGAAAATTCCAATTACAATAAGAAGTGTTGAGGCCAAAATTGCCTTGTAGAACCAGTTAGTCTTCAAACTTTGTTGCACCATCAGGTACATAGCTTCATGGCACATGGATTTGACCCCCTATTTGAAATAGGTGGTCACTAGGATGGAAGGAATAAAACACTCTTTGGTGTTCTTCACATCCCAGGGTTGGACAAAAAATTGTTTTTTGTAAGCAAAATGGATGATGCAGAGGTAAAACAATGTTTGAGAAAGAAACTTGCAAGATGGTTCGAGGGGAAATAGTGTTTCTAAAGGGAGTTTGGATTGGAACCCTATATAAACTGCTAGGAAGCACTATTAGTGATGGGTGCAACAGTTTCGTTATCTTTGAGATTGGAGACAAAGAAGAAAAAACTCCTACATTCTCTGGAGAAAATACTATTTTGTGGTATCAAAGACTGAGACATATCAAAGAGAAGGGCCTTCAAGTACTACATGGTAAAGGTATGGTTGAAGGTATGTCTAACTGCTCTCTGGATTTTTATTTCTATGAACATTGCATATATGTGAAGTAGAATTGAGAAAGATTCCCCTCTGGCACAACGAGGGAAGAGGGAATTTTACAGTCGGTGCACAATGATGTGTTTGGACCTGTGTCGGTTCCATCATTGGGAAACTCTATGTACTATGTACCATTTATAGATGAATTCTCGAGGAATACATGGATTTATTTCCTCGAGAAGAAATCTGAAGTCTTTTACAAATACAAAGAGTTTAAGGCTCTTCTGAAAAACCAGACAGAGAAGAGAATTAAGGTGCTAAGGATGGATAATAATGGAGAATTCTGTAGAAATAAATTCAAAAAATTCTATAAGAAGTGTGGTATATCAAGGTAGAAGACTACCCCATACACACCTCAGAAGATTGGAGTTGCATAAACTATGAATAGGACTCTGATGGAAGAAACAAGGAGCATGCTCAGTGGTGTTAGGTTAGGACAAGAATCTGGGCAGAGAATGTAATGACCCAAATGCTTAAAACATCATAATAGAACATAAATGCACACCATGTACAGAATGTGAGCATGGAGCACAACTCCAAGATATATACATTACAAAATAACACCTTAATGAATAGGAGAATCTTCTCCACATAACCAAATACATTCATACATCAAAATTCACATCCTCGATAATGAATACGTGATCTCTATATATATCTATTCACACCTACACATGAGGCCCCTTTACTATTAGGTTGAACCTATTACATATATATTTACACATTATGTGTACATCTAGCCCCATATATGCCCCCCTTGGGGTCATATCATATACATTTAACCCTATATATGACCCCTTGGGTCATAACATAGTACCCTCCTTCAAAAAGCTTTGTCCTCAAAGCTTGGAAATTAAAAGCTTCACATGTGATGAAACCAAGTAATATAATTTTATTACGTTCCTGGTTTCTTCTTTCCATTGATGATGGATGATCCATCCATCCAAAATCAATTATTTTCGATTGTAATCATTGGTGGCTAGTTGTTGCATAATTTTCTTTCCCTTGATTCCATGTATTGTTGTTGAAGTTTCTCCAATTTGTAGTGTTATTGGTCTCTGATAATAGATTGTTGAAGAGTGGTTTTGTGATGCCTTGTTCCATGAATATTGACAAGTATTCCATCTTCTTCCTTGATAATGCTGATGTCGACCTTCTTGTCTTCCTTGAAATCTTTCCTGGTAATGAGGGTGTCGATATGGTTTCACATTTGATGGTTTTTCTTCACACTACATGTCCATTTCATCTATTTTCTTTTTAGATACAATGGCATCCTTGATCATCTTTGCTTGTTCTTTGATTTCTCTAGCCTTGGAGATAATACCATCATATTTGGCATGTACATCCTCTAGATGAAGTTCAACTTCTTCAAGTATCTTCTACTGACCTTATTGAATCTTGTCTTCTTTCTCTTTGTTTCTTCTTTCCATTGATGATGGATGATCCATCCATCCAAAATCAATTATTTTCGATTGTAATCATTGGTGGCTAGTTGTTGCATAATTTTCTTTCCCTTGATTCCATTTATTGTTGTTGAAGTTTTTCCAATTTGTAGTGTTATTGGTTTCTGATAACATAATGTTGAAGAGTGGTTTTGTGATGCCTTGTTCCATGAATATTGACAAGTATTCCAACTTATTCCTTGATAATGCTGATGTTGACCTTCTTCTCTTCCTTGAAATCTTTCCTGGTAATGAGGGTGTCGATATGGTTTCACATTTGATAGTTTTTCTTCACACTACATGTCCATTTCATCTATATTCTTTTTAGATACAATGGCATCCTTGATCATCTTTGCTTAGTCTTTGATTTCTCTAGCCTTGGAGATAATACTATCATATTTGGCATGTACATCCTCTAGATGAAGTTCAACTTCTTCAAGTATCTTCTACTGACCTTCTTGGATCTTGTCTTCTTTCTCCTTTTAAAGTTGCAATGTGACCCCATCCATCAAATCTCGACGTCCTTCTTCAATTATGGTTTGCATTTCTAATTTTAACTCATCAATATTTAGGGTTTCCTCAACCTTCCTGCAAATTTCATCTTCAAGTTTTTTGATAGATTCTTCATCCAAGATCCTCATTTCTTCTTGATTTTGATAATTCTTATTTTCTTCTTTCAATATTTTAACCTCAATCGGTAGTTTTTATTATGGTTTAGTAATCTATGTATCTATTCATCTTTCTTTTTCAAATTTTCCCGTCACTCAATTTTTCCCAACTTTCCATTGTTAATATTTTGTTTCTTTATGTTCTTCATCTCCTTAATGAGTGATTCATTAAGGTATTGCATCTTAATGAACTCATCATTTTTCTTTGTAATATAATTTCCTACATCCTCATTATCCTTTTGTAGTTTGGAGGCATTTTATTTTGATTCCTTTAACTCTTCTTGAATTTTATACATCTCCTCCCTTTTTGTATCCTTAATCCATTTATTTGAGGAGAGTTCTTCAAAATTTTCCCATGTGGGG
>ML851767.1:9769-30831 GCA_009831015.1 Picea engelmannii
ATATTTATTTATATTGTTATTTATATAGTTGTTTACAAGTTCCTGGCAGAATCGACATATATGTATATATTTTGGTTTTTATTATTTGTTTGTTTATTTGAACTAGTGTTAAAATTCATTTAACACTCACAATATGTATAATAATATATTATTTTCATTTTTTTTTTTAAAGAGCATATTGTTTTTATATATATATATATCTGTATATATATAATAACAATAATAATTATGTGCTTGTCTCGCAGGTTAGGTGGAGATAGAGCTCAGACTTATACCTGGTTAAAGGGTTTAAGGGTTGTTTAAATTTCTGGGTAAGTACAGTTCCATTCCTAAGTTGGGTAGGTGGGTAGGTAAGCCCTTAAGGCTCCAGATTGTGAACTACAGCTCTGATACCATGTGTAGAGACCATACAATACAACATTTAATTCGATTTAGCATATAATTCTTTCTCATACAAAAATAAATCATTCGCCAACATATGAGCATATAATATTCGACAAGAATAAAAATCTATCTACAACATGAAATAACTCATCAACTCATAATTAAAAATACCTGCTTATGATGCTAAATCCCGCTTCTCCATTAGTCCAATGCTGAAGTTGAAACTGTGTCAAACACTGCCCAAAACCGTGTTTTCCTCCATTCCAGCTAGGAGTAGCCTGTCTGGCTCCCTAGCTCCAGGATACCATAAGGATATCCAGGCCCCCGTGCCCAAAACCCCCAGCAAACCGATGCCCCCTGCTTCTGATTCACCAAAAACCCCCAAAGCCAAACTCCTCACACCAGAGGTCTCCACCGAAAAATCCTCCACAAAACTATCTTTCCCCCAAAAGAATGATCCCCCTTCCCGTAAGACTCCTCCTGTCATATCCCTCCTTCACTGAGTCTCTTCCCCCTCGTTAATTTCCTTATCCTTTTATTCAATGTCTTATCCTCTTATTTAATGTCTTATCCTCTTATTTAATGTCTTATCCCCTTACTTAATGTTTTATCCTCTCCCCGTATACGTAAATCTTTAATACATTAAATTATTAACCCCCTTTAATTCTTTACTCAATTAATTAATGAGTCAATTAATAATTAATTAATCATGGACAAATAATTAATAATAATTAATAAGTTAATATTATTTAAGAAATAATTGTTGTCTAACTAACATATTAGGACAGTCGGATTATCAAATTAATTATTATTAATCATCCCTATACATCTATTTAAGCAGGGTTGTTACAATCTTCCCCTTCAGAATCTGCCTGAATTTTGACATATTCCTCTTTATCATCTCCTTGAATTCTGACATATTATTCTTTTCTTGTAGATTCATCATGATCTTGCACCACTTCAAATCCTGAGAGTATGAACTCCAGGAGTTATTAATTCACCCGTTCTTCCTTTAGCTATTCTTTATTGACATGTTCTTTCTTTCTTTTCCAAACATTCCTATATTTGATGTCAATGTTCTCTTTCATTGAAGTATCCATCATGCTTCTACAATCGCGATATATATGTACATAGTTGTGGAATTTGTAACATTCAATATTGAGAGGGGCCACATGAATATTTATTTCTTGACCATTTCTTTCATAATCTATAGAATCTACAAATTTATGTCCAAAGTTATTACAAGTAAAACAATGACCATAAAAGAAATTTTGATACCTGGGAGTGAATGATCTTCTTTGTGATGTATTCCTTCTGAATTATTATCTTGGCTGATTGTGATCATATCTTCTGTCGTTTACTTTACAATGATTTAAGATTCTTTGATACATGAAAGTGGAGGGTCTTCTTTGATATCAGTCTCTTCTGTAGTCTTCTTCTTGGATTTTCTTCAATTATGGAATGTTCTTCTTTAAGGGCTCATATTATTCCTTCTTAATAGGGCATCTTATGACTTTTTCATAACTCTTATCCTTTTATTCATTCTTCCTTTCTAGAAATAAGTAACACTTTCCTTCAAATTTATTTACTGATGATGTGGATATTTCTATCTCTTTAGATTTCTTGACGAGATTGACAACTTCAACTCCTAATGTGAAAACTTATTCTTCAAGCTTCTCACAATCTTCTTATTTCTTCATCATCTAGATCTTCATGAATTCTTCCTTTCTCTTTGGTTCTTAAAGTTGGGTATTCAAGGAGACAATTTCTTCTCCAAGTCTTCTTTCTCATTGAAGGAATTCTTCTTCAATCTTATTTAAGTCAGATATTTCCTTAAGATGGCTAGTCAAAATATTTTCTCTCTTCTTTGCTTCCTTTCTTTTTGTTACTATTTCGGCTTCCAGAAGTTTATTATCTTTCAATTGAATTTCACATGCTTCTTCAATCCTTCTAGCTTCTTCTAATTGAACTTTTAGGTTTGTAATCATCTGCTAGACTTTTTCACAACTAGTATTTTGATACCCCTTCTTTATATCAATCAATTCTTCCTTGAATAACTTGTTCTTTCTTCTTTATTTCATCATGTCATCTAAAGAGTTGATTAATTATTCTTCAAGATTTACTATTCCTTCTACAAAATATTATTCTTTCGAATATGTATGACATGAAGAACATATTTCATCTTGTTCTTCTTCAACATATTCTTTATTCTAATTAGTATGCTTTGGATCTGTGATAGAATGATATTCATTAAAGTATAGATTATGTTTCTTATCCAAAAGTTCTTTGGATGATGAAGATTGTCCCACTTTGTCTTTTAGTGGATCTGGCAATCCTTCTAAGATGAAATCCATTACTATTTTTTTATTTCTCTTCAATTCCTTCTTGGATGAAGTCTTTGGTTTCTTTAAACTGATGTATCTTGTAACAACTGAGCACTAAACATCATACTCATGTGCTCCTAGAAATTTCTTCATCTTATTTCTCCATATCTCATAGCTCACACCATTCTGATCATTAAACTGTGGTACTCCAATCTTAGCATATTCAATGATCTTCCTTCCAGTGGTTAAAATGTTTTCTTGAAGGACCTACTCTGATACCAATTGTTGGAATATTGAGAGGGGGGTGAATCAATATAAGCACTTTTTACCACTTCCAATCACAATATATATAAAATTTAACTTTATCAACACTATTCAATACTTTTTCACTTATGCATTAAGTATATCATTGCATCATAAACAATATCATTCGCCAGTGCATAATAAGAAACCAAAGATACACAATACACTAGAATTTGCGTGGAAACCCAAATGGGAGAAAAGCACATAATGATTTCTTATATATATATATATATATATATATATATATATATATATATATCAAGAATACATTCATAGCAATCACTAACTTCCAAATTCTCCATCACCAATTGGAAGGATGCTCCAACCCTCTATTTAGAGGCTCCAACCTGAAGGAAGCTACAAATCTCTGAATTCTCCAGCTGCAAATGGAAGGAGGCTCCAACCCCCTAGTTTGTAAGATCCAAACTAAAGGAAGATCCAAATCCTTGTGTTCTCTAGCGCCAACTAGAAGGAGGCTATGACCCCTTGATTTATAGGCTCCAACCTTAACAAAGCTTCAACTACTCGAGTCTTCTGAAACCAACTAGAAGGAGGCTACAACCCCCTTTCCTTACCCTATCCTACCACCATGAAATATAAATTTATTCTAAAATTGTCACTACCATTGATCAACCTATAATTTTCACTATCATCAACCCACCTCTCGCTGTCACTATCACATTAACCTCTGACTACAACTTTCACATCAACCTGTGACTACCACTGTCACATCAACCTGTAATTTATAATCAAGAAATCATTGAACCTTCCACTGTCCTAGTCACCATCACTATCACTGTCACTATCACTGATATATCATCATCAACCAACTATAACTATATCTACTCACATGGATACCAAAAAAATCACCATACCATGTACCAAACTTTTTCCATACCATGTACATCAACCATGTAACAAACCTGTACCATACCATGTACATCAACCATGTATCGAACCTGTACCATACCATGTACATCAACCATGTATATCAACCATGTAAAAAAACATATACGATACCATGTACATCAATCATGTACAATAACCTGTACCATACCATGTAACAAGATCACCAAGAAGTTCCTCTAGTAATGTACCATATCACCATCAACGCATGAACCATAAAATCACCTAGATGTGTCTAAACATCATCAATCATGTACCATAATATATTCGAAGTATAGGTACCAAAACATCAATGATCAACCATAAAGCTCAATCATATACCAAAATAATGTACCATGTACCAAGCATCAATTATGTACCAAATGATGTGCCTCAACCAAGCACTAAAGAATGTGCCTCATACATATGCCACCATATACTAAGTGTATACCTCAACCATGTACCAACATCATAAATTTGTGTTTATAACAATGATGACATATACCAAACCAGATACAAAGGTATCATAATGTCACTCAACCATCTAGCCAAGATGTACCTCAAAACATGTGCCTCAAGCATGTGCCAGCATCCATAAACCATGTACCAAGAGATACCATAAAACATGTGCCATATCACTCATGATAGTCCTCAAGCATATACCATACATCAAACCATATGCCAAATATCCAATATGTTCCTAAAGGAATGTACAAAAACACACAAAGATATTAAATACATGTGTCAAGGATGCGCCATAACATCACCAACATCTAACCCTCAAAACATGCATATAGGCATACCTTTAAACTGGTAGCTCACCTAATACAAAATATTTCAGACTTGTAACTCTTCCTCGGTCTCAACAACCTAGTACTAGCATCCTCCCCAAATTTTCCTTAGCCTCTCGGGACTAAGACTAGTGAGTTGGCAGGGCCTCGCAGGGAAAGGGTCATACAACCTGTAGGAGTGGCTCATGGGGAACCAGTAATATGACCCATGGGGGTCAACCAAACTAGGGTTTCTCATAAACCCTATCTCTAATCTGAAATCCTGAAACTTTCACCTTTGCACTTCCTTCACTATATTAGACTCGCCGTAACAGATTCACCAATATATCACTTGCTCACATAGAAGATATTCAATAAACTTTTGTGTGAATCTCCTTTATGAAATACTTATTTATGTGTATATATACATTTTCAAAGTAAATTATTTCCATAACGTTAGGGGAAACTTATGATTTCTTGTTACAACCAATTTACCCTTTAATCAATGACTTGTAAATGTTTAGGGGATTCTTAACCATTCTTTGAGGCTTCCAACTTCATGACCTCATAAATCCTCAACCATGATGAACTATGTGATGTACCACCTATTATTGGAAACAACATGATGCAGATTATCCATCTATGAGTGTGTGTTGGAAAATAAAATTTTGGGAGTTAGGCGCAGTAAGCGAGGAAAAATGGACTAAAGGAAATAGTGTGCACTAAGAAAGAAGGGAAAGTAGCATGACAAAGGGAAAAGGAAGAAATGCATCAAGAAAGAAGGAGGACCATCATAGATTCAAAGAAAGAAAGAGATGGATCGAAGACCATCCACATGAAAGGCAGTTAGAAAGCGGACAAGTGGAGTCCACTTAGAATTAGGGTTTTTGATTTATAATGTAAGGGTTTTTACCCATTTTGTAGTATAAATAGAATATGTATGAGGCAGATAGGGATATCATAGATAATCTTATCATTGAAATTTGGCATGAGCAGATTACTTTGAGCATCCTTTTGAGTTTTGATTCTAATTTTGTATGTTTTTTAGAGTTGCAGAGCTCATATGGAGTTAATATTGAGTTGTAACTTAGGGTCAGGTCGAAAGTTGTAAATCTTGGTGCGACACTGGTTAGCCTCACCAATTTTAAACCCTATGATATAATGCGTGTAACACTATTTTGACGAAGAATGAATAAAGAAGAAGATATTTTGTGGATGTATCCCAAGGGGGGTGAACCACGGTAAAATATCACGTTGTAATGTATTTGAATTTTTTTTGTTGTCTCTGCAATTATGAGTGAATGGTTAAATGAATGCATCTGTTAGAGTTTATTTAAAGAACACACTAGGCCAATTATACAAAATAGATTCTATTGAATGGATAAAATAATATATCTGATGAATGTTATGGAATAATACATGTTAAATTATAAGAACAAGTAAAAGAAACATCCTCAATCCCTTCCATTACTAAAAACATTTGTGTCCCGCAGTCACCCATAATCCATATCATATGAGACTATTCTTTGCACTATGTGCACGACGTAGCCTTATGTTTACCAGAAGGGTCGATGGTGAGAAGGGTTTTGTTGGAGACATAAGGTAGAACCTGGGTCAGCCTATACATCCAACAAATGGTTTCGTTGTCGACTAGAACTCAAAATAATAACCTAGAGCGGTTTTTGGTGAAGAAGATGCAGTGGTAAAAAGGGATTTTCAGGCCATGGAATCCTATGAAACAAGATATTGAAATATGTTTGGAGACAAAGAAACTAGAGTTTACGTAGGAATATAATAAGGGTTCCAAGTATACATCACGCCAATATCTGTAGAGGTATCTATTTATTGATTGCATGAGGTATATTTCTGTTATTTTCTAGAGTTATTACAGGAGTGGATGTTGAGGTTGAAATATACCCATCCAAGTAATTAGATTAGGCTAGTAGAGTGGACTGATGAAAATATTGCGTGATTGGAAAGGGTTAATAAAAAATTCATGTGCGCAGTGGATTTGTGGTTAGACAATATTATTGCAAGGTTTATTACCAAATTTATCATAGACACAACGAATTCATATACTGATGCAGAGTAGGATTTCTTGAAGGGACCGAGAGGCAGGTAAATTAGGTCTCTTTACATGTCGATTAAGATCTTATTTCATGAGAAAGGCGTGATGACCATGGAATCAAACAACTAAATCACTCTTCGCACATGGGGGAGCTAGGGGAAGCACTAAGGAAGATCTGAGATATGGATAAGGCTTTGGAGAGTAGCCAGAGAAAGGAAGCAATGGACCCCATCACGATGGATGATCAATAGAATAGGGAGATCATAAGGAAAGAATATGTGATGTGTAGTGGAAGACCCTACGAGTAAAAAATGAATAACAATAAGAGGGATGTAGCTGAGCGAGAGGGCTTGGACAGTGATGAGGAAGAGGTAGAGAATATTCGTGCCATGGGGAAGATTGAGGATATCTTGTGCACCATGTATGAGGGGAAAACTAGAGGTCATGGGTCCGACAGAGAAGAATGATTTCCATTCCATATATGAATTAGTGTGGAAACCACAACCCATGTTTGACTAAGATATTTGAAGAAGAAAAATTGGTTAACCAGTAAGTGCTTAGTGGTGGAAGAATTTTTATAGGATGTGGGTCTAATGGAAACTCAAGCATAAGTGTGAGTTCAACATTTAGCAGTTAGGTATCTACACCGTGGGGAGGTGTTATTGCAACAAAATTCACAATGACAGGACAAGATCACACTATTAGATTACTAGAGTTTAGAGGAGATGGGTCTGATGACCCATAAAATATTTTTTTTTATCTCTGAGAAGATACGGGCATCAAAGTAGATTACTAATGAAGATTAAAAGATTGTGTTGTTGGAAATCACATTCAGAGACTGTGCATTAGACTGGTACATGGGTATCACAGTAAATAATCCAATGGGAGTGCCTACAATTGTAGTAGAGGTAAAGAGGAAGTTAATAAATGAAGTCCAGAAACCAAGGTCAGAGGATCAATTCATGAATGAAATTATAGATATTAAGTAGAAACCAAGAGAATTAGTATGGGAGGTGGAACACAATTTCAAGAGTCTAAAAGGTAAGTTAAAGTACCCTATTATTGATATGAAACATAGATATTTTTTTGTTAACTTTGTATTTCCACACTTGAAGTATCCTTTGAGGTAGCAAAAAGTCCAAAGTCAGGATGAGGCTCTGCAAGAATCCTTATAGCTAGAGGAACATTAGTATAATAAGAAAGATCCAGTTGTGGAATAATTGATGCAAGACCTGAAGATATTAATGTTTCAGTTGAATCAGAATAAAGGTAAGGAGAAAAGGGAAGATCTTTGGTGCAAATTATGAATAACTAAAGGGAATCAAAATAGTGAGTGTCCATTATTTGCGTAGTATATTAGAGTGGGTATTAAAAACCATTTATCTTTAGGAGGAGCATGGTGTGAGATTTGAAAAACACATGGGAATGATTCTTATCATTTCCTCGTGATGCATAAGTATCAGATAGTACCGAAGAGTACATTTTGTAATTTTTGTAAGTCAGTTAGACATGAAGAAAAGGAGTGTAGAACCTTGGAGATGATCAAAGAAAGGATTTTAGATACATATAGGGTGTAGGTTGAACACATGACAAGACAAACTTCACAAACTTCACAATAGTTTGTAGCACAACTGCAATACAATAGCGTGCAACAGTTTCAAGGATCACCATAGTATAACCCCGCACAATAGTGAATAACACCACCATAGTACAATAATGTGCAACCATAGTAGAATAAAGGACCTCAATATAATACACCTCACTGAGATAATCAGGGAAACAGAGGAGGCTTTAGAGGATAAGTCTTTAGAGGAGGTCGAGGACTGGCAGTGTGCCACAACTTTCAGAAACCTAGACACTATGCAAGAGACTTCCCAAAGCCACCTATGAAATGTATGTATTGTTGTGAAATAGACCATGTAAAAAAATATTATATGACACTCTTGACAAATATATAAATGACAAGAGGAACCAAAACAATCATAACGTACAATGGATTGTTGTGGAAAATAGAGAAGAGGATGGTAAGAAGATCAACATAGTTACTGGAGGAGGAGACAAGACAACAGAAGATGCAACAAAGAAGCATCAGGATCAGTACCTATGGGTCAATAAGAATACCACGCCTGAATAGAAGTTTGATGCATGCAAAGAGAAACAGATATTCAAAGAGGTTAGGAAGGAGATTCTGAAAGAAACTATTGTGTCTAATTCAGTGGAAAAAACCGGTATATGAGATACCAGTGTATGACATTCATCGATTATTTGATTAGAACAATAAAGAGCATCCTTCAGAATAAGTAAGTAACTTAAGAAACGTTTTGGCGTCATGTGTAAAATTGTTGAATGATAAACATTATTTATAGGTATTGCATAGTTTGTTAGAAAAGTGTAATTATGGGGAAGAAGGGTTAAAAATAGTGAATTGGGCCGTAAGAAGAGAAGAACAAGCAGAGAATTCAATTTGAATTCAAACATTGGATATTTCAATATGGGCGATATTATATTAGACATATCATTTGAATTAAATGTTTTACCAAACAAGACATGAGAAGCTATGGGAGAACCTCAATTGGGGTATTCACCTATTCATTTAAAGTTGGAAAATTAACATATAGTGGTGTGAATTGGTAGGTTGAAGGGGATTCCATTATATCTATATGGTGTACTCACCATGGAATCCTTTGAATTGATTGACATAGTAGAAAATACTTCACCATATCCATTATTGTTGGGTCTGGATTGGGATTTTGATAACTAGAATATTATTAACTTGAGGACAAGGAAGATCATATTTGAATTAGGGGACTGCAAATTTATTGCACCATCGGATCCCTCATAAGGAGGAAGGTATGTGGAACCTGCAACATACAATATTCTTATAAAATATGTGAATCAATTATACAAAAATACCATGTGCGAAGAGGATTATATCAACCCAACTGCAGATGGCATTCTCAGTTGGAGGAGTATTATTTATTGTTCTTTAGAATCTAACACAGGACTGGAGAAATGGATGAAACAACTACATGAATTGTCCACTAGAAGATGTGCTAGAATGGCGTTCACACTGAGATGGATTGGTTCATAGGTAAGGGAGCCTCCTACTTTTTACGGTCTGAATGACTTAGAAGAATTTTTAATGATGTTTGAATTAGAAGTAGTAGAAAGTAAAATATTACCAATCTTAGATATCTCTTTGAAATATACATCTTCCCATTGGTGGGGTACACACAAGGGGAAGATCAACAATTGGTTTCACTGCAAGAGGTCACTGCACATCAGATTCGATGCAAAGCATGAGCATAGATATGAGGAGAAATGTGAGGGATTTGAAAAACCTAAAGAACATGGAGATAAGTTCCTGGTTCAATGGATATTAGTACCACCATAAGAATGGAAACACCATTTCATTCACACATTATAAGTAATCTCAAATAACTAGTACACATAACAAGAACAATGTAGAGAAACTATAAGTTGGGAAGAGATACAACAAAATTTTGCAGTTAAATTTTCCTTTGAGAATGAAACTTCAGAGATGGATACAACATTGAAGGTGGTAAGAGACATAATATTTGAAGAACCATAATTTCAAATATTCCCAACATATCAAAATAAGAATAGAAAAACAATTAAACAATTACTACACTGTTATCACATCGCAAAAGAAGATCCAGCAGAAGAAAACCCATGCAATATCTAGATCTCAGAAGTTGAAGGAGAAAGGGAAACATAAGGTAAACGGATAGATTTAGAAGATTATGTTTCTCCATTAAAGTAAAATAAGGTAAAAATTAGAACTATAGAAAACCCAAATATTTCTATGATTGGATATTATTGGGATAAACAAATAGTAGAAAGAATCACAAAGTTATTGCGCGAATACAGTGACTTGTTCCCAATGAATTTTTAAAATATGAAGAGATTAGGAGGAGATCTAGGAGATATTAATATCCCTTTGAATCCAAAAGCCAGACCTATAAGAAATAGACCTTATATATTGAATCCAATATACAAGGAGAAAGTGAAGGCAAAAATTGTCAAGATGTTAGAGGTTGGTGTCATAGAACCTATGGAATAATCAAAATGGATCATTCCTATGGTGGTGCAGGAAAAGAATCAAGGAGGGATTATGATTTTTGTATATTTGAGAAATTGAATGATGCTTTCCTACATGATCCATTTCCTACCCCATTTACAGATGAAGTTCTGGAGAATGTAGGGGGTCAAGAAGTTTATTTATTTACATATGGGTTTTCAGGATATCATCAGATTAGGATAGCACCAGAAGATAGAAATAAGATTACATTTACTACAGAGTGGGGATCATTTTATTATACAGTTATTCCATTTGGGTTGAAGAATGCGCCACCAATGTTTTCAAGAGTAGTAGTAGTAGTAGCTTTTAAGGAATTTATTCATAAATTTTTAGAAGTTTACTTGGATGATTGGACATTGTTTAGTTTATTGAAGGATCGTGTTGAAATATTAAGGATGATGTTGGATAGATGTATACAGTGTCAGATATCATTGAATATTAAGAAATTCATTTTAAACACACCTTTTGGTATTTTATTAGGGAATGTGGTGTGTAAACAGGTTATGTTGGTTTACCCTTATAAAATTGTTGTCATAGTTAACTTACCACCACCGAATTTAGTGCGCCAGTTGGAGAGTACACTTGGTAATACAAGATATTGCAGGAATTTCATAGGAGGATATGCACAAATTATTGCACCAATGGAGAAGTTGATGAAGAGCGATACTAAGTATCAATGGAATGATGAATGCCAACATAGTTTGGATATTTTAAAGGAGAAGATGGTTATTGTGCTGGTTTTAGTGTTTCCAAAATGGGAAAAGGATTTTTATGTGCATGTGGATGCATATGCAATAAAATTAGGATCAATATTGACATAAACAGGAGAAGGTGATATAGATCACCCTGTTACATTTGCAAGTAGGAAGTTATTGGATTCACAACATAACTACAACACTATAGAAATGGAAGGGTTAGCTATGTTGTATGTTTTGCATAAATATAGACATTAGTTATTAGGGGCACATTTCAATACGTTTACATATCATTATTCTCTTAGATATTTATTCAATAAGCCAATGTTGGGAGGAAGGATATGAATATGAATACTTTTGTTCTAGGAATTTGATTTTGAAGTTTTGGTGAAGCCTGAAAGATTGAATACAAGACTATATCACTTATCTAGGATAGCTAATGGAGAAGAACCAAATAACTTGGAAGACAACTTTTCATATGCATAATTGTTTTCAGTACATATAGATGATGATTATTTGGATGACATTATTGAGTTTTTGAGTACAGGGTTTGCACCAAAATAATTTAAAACTACATAGAAGAAAATTTTGGTGGTCATACCTGTAGACTATCAATTGATTGCAGGTCATTTATACAAACTTGGAGTATATAACATCTTGAGGAGATGTTTTATGGAGCATGAAAGTCCTAGCATTTTAACAAAATAATATGAAGGGATTGTTGGAGGACCCTACACAGGAAAATCTACCACAAAGAAGGTATTGTGCACACTATTATAGTGGCCAACAGTTCACAAGGATGCAAAGGAATACTGTCAAAAGTGTGATGTTTTTCAAAGAGATGGAAATCCATCCAGGAGGGATGAGATGCCACTGAGACCTCAGATTACTTTACAAGTATTTGATAAGTGGGAAGTATATTTTGTAGGTCCAATTAATCCACTAGCAAGAATATCAAGAGCCATATATATTATTATAGTGACACAATACTTGACCAGATGGTTCAAGGCAACAACACTGAAGGATTGCAACGCATAGGCTGCAACCGGTTGAACATGTATTGACAAGGCTTGGATGCCAACTAATGTTGATGATAGATCATGGGACTCACTTAATCAACAATACAATTGAGGAAATGCTGGAAGAATTTGAGATACATCATCAGAAAAGCACTCCTTATCATCCTCAAGATAATTGGACAACTGAAGTGTTTACCAAGATATTGGAGAATTCCTTGGCAAATATTTGCAATGTGAACAAATATGACTAGGATTTGAAGGTACCAACAAAGCTATGGGATTATAGGACTACATGCAAGAAGCTAATAGGGAAGAAACCCTTTAGGTTGGTGTATGGACAGGAAGCAGTAGTTCCCTTGGATTATTTGATACCAAGTATGTGCATTTCATCTATTACAAAATTAACAGAAAAAGGAACAATGCAGGAATGATTAGCATAAATTATGGAAATAGAAGAAGACAAAAACGTATAAGGTTTCCACTAGAAGGTACATAAAGAAAAAGATAAAGCATGGAATGAAAAACATATTAAGAAGAATAACTTCAAAGTAGGTTATCTGGTTCTCCTCTATTACAACAAGTATTTGTAGAACACAAGGAAACTTAGAATGAATTGGCTAGGGACATATGAGATAAAGTATGTCATAGATGGAGGTGTTGTATAGCTATAAGATTTAGCAGGCAAGGAATTTCAAGGACTAGTGAATGGTAGTCAACTAAAACTGTATAGGGACAGTCGACCCACTAATCCTCAGTAGTTCTACCACTACAAGTAGACTTGTAAATATTGTAAATATTAGGAGTTAAAATAAAGAAAAAGAAAAAGAAAACTATAAAAATAAAGAAAAATCCAAAAAGAAGTATCTAGAGGAATAAGTGATAGACATATAATTGAGAATGACAATGCGCAGTAGACAGAAATTCACGACAACAAGAAGTGAAGATATTGCATGCAGGATATAAACAATAGAAGGAAATAATTGTGTGCTAGAGATAGATCACAATAGAAAAATGAAACGCACTGGAAAAATGAAACAGTTGGGAAAAAGAAAAAATGGTTACCGGAAAAAGAAGGATCCAAATGAACATTTATGACAGCAATTGAAGCATTCCCATCAAGATTTGGAGAATTTATGATAGCAATTTAGAAGAAAAATTAGGGTTCAACAAAGCCACATTGTGAATTCGAATGAACACAGAACTACAGAACGAAGAGAAAACAAAAGATTTAGTAGATCGACAATGAGGTTTCAGAAGTAAACCCACTTAGATTTAAGAAAGACGGTTCCTCCTAAAGTTGAAGCTCATACCAGGATATAAAGGCATATATGAATATCCAAAAGGTTTTTATAGGAGCCAATAATAGAAGCAATAAACCCTATGTAGATGGAGGGAGTGGTGGATGTGGATGTGATCCCTTCCTTGGTCATCAAACCAGTGATTCCTACACTAGTTGAGGGGAAAACAAAAAAGATGTAGATTGAAATACCAAACAAAGCGGTAGAGACAAACGTGAAGCAGGAAACCATTCGACCCATAGAGGAAGAAGATGAGGAAAGAAGTGAGTCCGAAAATCCAAGGAATCAAGCTAGTGTAGAACCAACACAGGAGGAAAAAACACCAACAACATAGATCAGGACACAACATAATTCCGGCCGATAGGAAGAGGAATAAAAAATGTATCCATAATCAAATCCCTCAAGTGATCCAAGAAACAAGAAACGAAAATAACATGTCGAGAGATCCCCATGCAAGGAACCACTGTTACACATTATTTTGGTCACTCCAATGATCCTTTTACAACATGTGTTCATGTTCCCAAAATAACCTTTCTTCATGAGAAAAGTGATTGGATTTCTCTTCTAAAAAACCATATTAAACAAGATAGTTGCAAGCTACACTATACGCAGGATGCGACGATGCCTGATCGCCACATTTTTTTTTGAAACTGGTTTGCGACATTTTCGCAGGTTGTCCTATTGTCAAGGTGTGGCGATTCTGAAAGACTAAGAAAAGGTTGAGGTTCACAAAAGTTATAGAAGGGGATGTTGTAGAATATGAGGTGGCTTCTGTATGGTTGGGATCCTACTCGCTTCTCTCATTTCATGGGATCATCCTAATCTCTTTAACCATCTCTCTTTCTCCTATATAAGGATGGATTTCTCATGGAAAAGGTTAAGCAAGCAATTAAGGTTAATAAAGGAATAGGCTGAGAATTGTGTGAGTACTTCTACTTCAGTTGATGCTTGAGGTCTTCATTTTAGTCCATCAAGTTATTGTGGATATTCTTCATGCAAGTTTGGAGCAAGTGTGTGTGTTGGAGGAAAGGGCCATTGAAAGGGAACCTTTCAACATCAAGGATGTTTGGTTCTATCTTCCACTTTTACGTAATATAATATAGTGGCATGTTTCTTTCCCATAAAATCATTCTCATTTTATTGCATGAATCCTTGATCACATGCATAAGTTTTCATTGAATATAGTATTATTGCTTTCACTTTGGTTGGTTAGTGTTTTATTGCAAATCGAATATCATAAGAGCACCAGAGTGGAGCAAGGACAACAAAGATACAAGAAAGTGATATTCAAAGGTATGTCACTCATCTCTTGTTGGATAGTAAATTTAATGATTAGATCTTAGGGAAAGCATCATGTCCTGTCTTGTTTTGTTCTAGATCTAGATGGATCTAGGGAGATCAGTTTGTGTCCGCATTTACCAATTAATCCAATAACAAAATTGGTGACTCCACTAGGGATATGACTTGTTTTTGGTTTTTTCTCTCCATTTACCTGTATCCTACCTCCTTTATGGACTCTCTGGGTCTGAAAGTTCATTTAGAATCTTTGTCATTTTTCAACTTTTTCTTTGTTTATAGAGATAGATGCACTGTATGCCATATACAGTCTGCAATGTTCCTGAATCGCCACATCCTGCTTATTTGATTCAATGTGGAATCGTCGCATTATGTCCCATAGCTATCCTATGGAGACCTCTTTTTGCCGCACTGTACCTTACTGTTGGGTTCTGACGTTTCCTGTAGAATGTTTTGGATTAGGCCTTTTTGTCTTCTGTCACCCAGTTTTTCTTTGATCACCTGGGAAGAACTTTTGCTGCCAGTATCTAATTATTTTCTAAGTTTAAGACTTGTTGTTGATTGGTTTTTAGGGATTGAAAGCCCTTCTTTGTCATTTTACAAGTTTTTACTTCTTGTTTTTTGTCAACAAGGATATAATCTTTGGATCTAGATATGAGTACTTGATTGATAAAAGTCTTTGATTTGATTTAAAGTTTTGGATTGTTCTACATTTTCTGGATTTCTTATTGATTGGAAAACTATTTTCATTTTCATTTAGCAAAACACTTTCTTGTCATCCTCATTTTTATCTTCATTGAAAGTTTGATTTGGGTATTTGTTGAGTGTATCTATTTTCTTTGATTACTTTTCCTTTCTTCATTATATCTCTGACTTGGTTTTGGAAAGGAACAATTAAAGTCATTTATTCTTTTTAAGTAATCATTGATAAGAAAAAAATTTGCATTCAATTTATTTTTTTTAAATAAGCATTCATAGCTTATGATTGTTTGGGATTATGTTCATTCAAGAAAAAGAAATTACATTTCGTAGTTTTCGTGCTTTCAAATAAATCCCTTCTCCCTACTGTAATTAGAGTTCATCGAACTGGAAGATTTCATCATTCATCTCTTATTGCATATTATTGGGTCAAGGTCTCATACAACATCAGTTTCATCTCCATCTCCCTCTTGAGTAAACAATAGCCTCTAAAACACTACGTAATTTTAAAATTCATTAGTAGCTTTTATTTTCTAGAAACTCTTCTCACCAACATTATCTAGGCTATAGATTTGGAATAGGTTGTGAGGCACACTCTCCAAAGCATCCAACACACTTTATCATCTTGTGATAGGGAGTGTTCAAATCCACTTGCAAAATTTTGTCCTGGGAAGCCCTTCTCACACAAGGGTCAAACCTGAGGTCACATTAAGACTAGCAATGCTACTCACACTAATTTATTGGTATTGGTGTAGATATTGCACATATTATGGGGGTCACTTGAAGGTATACCCACAATTATGAGTGGAAACCTTTCGAGTTGATTTCGGGCTAGATACCTTTCCCTTGTGCATGAATCAGACTTTCGACTATTTCCCCAGGAATCACTGTTGTTCTTGATAACCTTAGCAGCCTATCTCTTTAGGGTATTACACGAGGTGACTTTGGAGGGGAAAGTCTACCCTCATCTTCAAATAGACTGAAAATAGCCTTTTGGAGGTCCAAAAGCTTTCCAATGGGGAGGTGTGATCCAAGGGATCAAATTTTGCTCAAATTTGAAAGTGCTCGGAATTGATTCAAATCAAACGGGTGCGTAGGCCTCGTTTTCATGAACCAAACGCAACTTGAACGGGTTCAAACAGACGTTGGATGAGTGATATATCACGTTCTGTTCAAATTGACAAACATGCAAACAAAAATTGCTGACTGTATAGTCCGTATAGTCCGTACGGTTGCTAACGTGGAAGGGTCGTACGATGACATGGCAGGGTCGTACACTGACGTGGCAGGGATGAGTTAGCGGACAGTTGGCAGTTGGACGTTCGAATCATTTCTTGACTTGTGGCATTTTGTGGTGAATGGATTGGTGACACGTGGCCCAAGCAAGGGATGCCACGTGTCACCTGGGCAATGGTTAAAATTTGTGTAGTCGGTAGGACTCGACCCTGTGACCTCTGGGCAGGGGAAGATCTTTGGGAAGGGTTGCCCAACCGGTGCGCCCACCATTGGTTCTTGTTATATAAACGGTTTTAAAAATATTTAAGTTTGAATTATATATTGGTTGGGCACGGTCCAGGCTGGGGCTAAGCCTCGGCCCCCGGTCACATACGGTTTACCACATAACCACCACCGCCCACACACTTTCAAACCTCACGCACTTGGACACTTGGCACGTTACCATAAGTTTTAAAACTTGGCCCTTTTTATGTGCGGGTGCGGTCATATGACCCATATGTCCAACAGTTTGGCGGTTAGGGGCTAGGTTACCTAACCATCCTACAATTTGCATGGTTTTGCGTTTATGCACCCGATGCTAGGTTTTAGCATGAAAATGAGCACGTGTGCTAGGTTGGACACACAGAGGTGCATTTTGGCGATCCAAAGACAACAAGTTTGAAGTGGAACTTCCAGGAAGCCTATCTTCTTCAATTGTTGGCCAAATCAGGTGCCAAAAAAGCCCAGTTAGGGGTTTTTGGACATTCTGAAGCCATTGGAGCCATCTATTTGGAATTTTGAGCATTGTAAAGCACATATTTTATAACTTTGAGCAAATAATATAAAAGATCCATTGGAAGCTGGACCAGGACATGTAGCCCAAAAGAGGGGTGAACTCCTTTATCATTTGTTATGTTATGTGTTTACTATTCACTGTTATTTATTGCTTATTATCTGCATCTTGAATGTGTAATTTCTATAAAAAAATGTGTTTGCAAATTGATCCTTTTGCATAAGAACACTTGAATTAAAACTTGCAAATATTTTCAAGATTACAAGCCTTTATCATTTTCAGATCAGTTACTCACCCTACTTTATTGTTATTGGTGTAGATATTACACGTATTACATGGGTCACTTGAAGGTATACCCACAATTATGAGTGGAAGCCTTTCGAGTTGATTTTGGGCTAGATACCTTTCCCTTGTGCGCGAATCAGACTGTCGACTGTTTCCCCATGCATCAATGTTGTTCTTGGTAACCTTAGCAACCTATCTCTTTAGGGTATTACACGAGGTGATTGTGGAGGGGAAAGTCTTCACGGTACCTAGAATCGACATTGGCCAGACTCATTCGGGCTCCTTGGAGGGTATACCCATGATTATGTGTGGGAGATTGAACCAAGGTGTAAGTCCATTAAGAAGGTCATCAACGTAACTTTTCCACCCACTCTATCCTAGCCCCTTCTTGTGTTGACTTTGCAACGTTGGATTTCATCACCAACTAGTGACTTTAGAATAAGAATGTTTGTTTTCTTAGTTTGATTTCTATATTTTATTAGCAAGTGTTGCTTGTTTCCATAGTTGGCTAGAATTTTTCTGTATATTTTTTGGTTCGACCAACATTGACCCTCCACACCGTTCATGTAGGATGCAAGGGATACCCCTGGAAGATCCAAAAAGTTACCTCCCTTTGCCTCTTAATTCACCGAAGGGCTCTCCTGAGCAAAGAGCAGTCCAGGACAACGTAACCTCACAAGTGGAAAGTTCAAACTCTTTAAAATATTTCCGAATTATTTATGATTCTCTAGAGTCTTTCCGACTTCCTCCAACTCCGTTACCATATAGTGGATACGAGAGACGCAGTCTCCAGATGAATTCATCAGGATAAATTGTTATTGAAACTTCTGGAACACCGCCTGACCCCATACATTCCCTGGAGTAGAGAATCCCCTTTTTTCTAGTGACTCATTTAGAGACCCACCTCACACTGTGCAAGAGCTTTACGACAACTTGGGGGCGGGTCCTGATTCACCTGTCGTATCACAACTTCCTGAAACATCTGTTACCTACATGGTACCTTTAAACCATTTTTCTGGTACAACTAGCAATACCATCGTCGTTCTAGACACACAGTCAGTTGATCCTAGCTCGATTTTTTCTCTCCAGATGGCCCATTCTAATATGGTTCTAGACACTATGACTATTACTACCGGGAATGTGGTGGTTAACCCAGCTCCCATTGGAACACCACTTTTGTCTAGACCTATCCCATCACTTCCCCCTAGTTATCATTCTTTGAATACTTCCATCTCCATCCCTACCCAGGTTCCATCCGAAGTTTCTAGAGTTTTTGTTCCTCCTGGGTACAATGTTGCTGCTAATTTTGTTCCTACACCTTCCCAGGTCCTCTCCAGAGTGTCTTATCCATGTTTTCTTGGGGGATCTATCCCTAGTGGCTCCAATCCGATTGGAGCCACCCATCATTCATTCACTTTTGGTTACCATATTCCCATTAGAGGGAAATCTCAAGATGGGGAAAACCTCAATTTGGGAGTCAACCTCAGACTGGGGCACAACCTCAGGTTGGATCCTATAAACCACTGTATGGACAGAACACACTGGGATCACTAGCCCAAATTTTGAACCGTCTTGCCCAAGGAAATCCACAATCATATGCAGGGAAACATCCTCAAGTTAACATTTTTGTACCCCCTAACTTTGGCCAACCGTATCCAGGTTCTTTGAATCCCAGTTGGGGTCTGAATGTTCACTCTAGTGTCCCTCTTCAAGGGAACATTTCTAATCAACCCAACCCTATGTGATATATGCCTCCAAATCCTCCATGACAAAATCTGTTAATACTCTCCACTTACATCCAGACTACTTATGGTCCTACTAGTATACCGACGGGACTTCCTCCCAAAATTCACCAGTATCTTGAAGTGAATAGATAGTTTTCTTTTCTAGCCACTTTGGATTTACCCGACTTGTCTAGGATATTGAATGCTCCTATCTTACATTCTCCCCATTATCCTATTATACCAGCCAAATTACCATCCGACATTCCCAAGTTTGACGGTCGACTGGGAGAAGACCCAAAAAATCATGTTATGACTTTTCACCTTTGGTGTTCTTCCAACACATTGATGGACGACTCCATTCAGTTACGACTCTTCAAACGAACTCTCACGGTTTCAGCAACAAAGTGGTGCATAGAATTACCGTGAGGTTTCTTTAACGAATTTAATACCCTAGTGATGATGCTGGGAGCCCTCTCAACCCGCGGGTCGGAAGGTCCACGTCAACAGGATCTTTCCTTTACCATTGGCCTGAAGAGCTCTCAACAATCGATCTTCTATTTCCCTTTCGGGAAACCTGCACCCATAGAAAATCCTCGCGGGACCCTCCCTTTGCACTTAGGAGATTGGACTTCACGATGTCACGAATCCTGTGGTCGAGCGCCTACTCACTATGAACCCGAATCCCGAAACTCCGAGACTCTGATATCACTCTGACTTGTCGACTTTCGGGCGTTTGCGAGTTGCGATAACATATAGCTCTACCCACAAACCCTGAAATCCCAAGGAGTCAGACTCTGACACGTTTCTCGGCGCTGGCCCCACAACTAGCCTTCTCGCCAGTTTGGGACTTCGACATACGAAACTTCGAAGTGGCCGACGCAGTTGACCTCTACGTCGATAATGTGCCACTTGTCTACCTTGGTGACCTCTGTGGTCTCACACAACCTTATAAATCTTTCACGGCTTCATGCTTCGCGATGTCGTGAAATTTGATAGCAAGTTTTTGACCCTTCCACTCATGAAATCCCGATAGGCGATTTCACGAGTGATCCAATGGCCCCTGGCTGACTTGGATCGTTGGCTCTGCCTCTCCTGAGCTTGCACCTTCTTGGAATACTCGCAGTAACTCCCCTGCTCCTCCATGAGATCTAACAACTCACAAGACTTCGTGGATTCTCCACAGAGAATTTCGACCGTCTGTT
>ML851768.1:16924-30831 GCA_009831015.1 Picea engelmannii
AAGAAGGTGGGCCCTCCCTTCTCACAAGATTCCCCTGAAACGAAAAAGCTAGAGAAGGATACTCAAAGCAGTCTTATATTCATCTGTCGAAATATCACATTACAATCTGGAAAAATAGAATACGTCCCGCTTCTCTGGAGTTGTTTCAATACATAAAACTTGGATCCCTCGAATGGTGATTTCCTCTGATTTAAAGAGGAAATCCCTTCGATACAATAATTACAATGCATATCTGAATCCTATCCTAAATCGAATCTTCTTTCTAAACTAGCATAGGATGTCATAGTCTCACGCAACCGAATGCTATCTATAGTTTTGGACACTTATGCATTTCTAATCAATGGTTAAGTACGAGAGTGATGTAAAATATTATGCAAAATAGATTAAACGTATAGTAATGAGAAGGGACGTTGTATACCTTTGAGATGATCAGATAAAGTGATAGTATGAGTCTAAATGTAGGTGATCAAGAGTATAATGGTGGCAAAAAGTATAGGCAAAAAGGTACATTGTGTGGTCCTAACAAGGACCACTTTGGATTTCATCCATTTGTGCACCTTATCAATCATGATAATACAATAATGAGTCATCTTTTCATAAAACAAACTATGCATCTTCATGTATCATTGACAACTCATTGATCCATCTTCATTTATGCATCATATCAATGATCCATATTCATTTATGCATCATATCAATGATCCATCTTTATCAATTGGTTTCCACTTTGACATATATCATTCTCATGAAGGACAATACATATACATTGTTCATCAATCATCAATCAATCAATTACTTGACATCAATCAATCAAACAATTTACATCAATGACATATGATCCAACAATCTCCCCCTTTGGCATTGATGGCAATACCAACATTGATGTCAACACCAGTTACCAGTTATTGATGTCAACATGTAGATAAGGCATGCTCTACATCAATAGTCAATGTGACTATCTCTCCCCATCAATAAACATCAATCACATCAATGTGATTAACTGATCTCCCCCTTTGTCATTGATGGCAATACCAACATTGAAGTCAACACCAATTACCAATTATTGATGTCAACATGTAGATAAGGTATGCTCTACATCAATAGTCAATGTGAGTATCTCTCCCCATCAATAAACATCAATCACATCAATGTGATTAACTCTCCCCCTTTGACTTCAATGGCAAAGGATCATTCTCCTCTTGGGGTTGCTCCCCCTGCTTGCATTCTCCCCCCTATCTGAATTCCTTTGATCTTCCTCTGAATGATCTCTCCCCTTTTGAACAAGGGATATACATCGAACATACTCCCCCTGTGACCATCGCTTCTCTTGGAATTATGCCTCTGTTCTCTTTCTTCAAATATAGGGCTCTTTTCTAGGTATGCATCTGATAAATATCTCCTCCTAGAATCATGGGAAGAAGAATGACTCCCCCTAAGGGTATGCCTCCCCCTATCTTCTCTACAAGATGAACAATATTCCACCATATGACGATCCTTGGACCTGTTCATGCATCAAACTTGTGCCATACCATACATCATGAAACAAAAGATATGCCATCAATGAAATAGAGAATCATGAACAATATATCAACCAAGTACATCATGTACCAAAATGTGCCCAACATGCACAACACCCATGTACATCAACCATGTACATCAACAATGTGCCAAAAGAAATCGTCCATGAAATGTATCCACCATATGCCAACATGTGCATCTACCAATATGCCAACATGTGCATCTACCAATTATGCCAACCATGTGCATCTATCAATATGCCAACCATGTGCATCCACCAATATGCCAACCATGTGCCTCTACCAATATGCCAACCATGTGCATCTATCAATATGCCAAACAAATACCATCTATGAGTGTACCATCATGCATCATCACTTGCACCAAGCAAGTATATCAACCATGCATCAACAAGCTATGACTCCCAAAGGTGTACAACTCATCTCACCAACTACATGTCCCAATATATAGTCCAACCACATGAAAAATGCATGCACCATGATATCCAACAATATCATATGCTTCCAATAATACATCATAAGATATATTAATGAAACTTCAATTATGTACTAGCCATGTACCCCAACAGATTATTTTACATAATCCAATAGATGAGCATTTGATCAACATAAATCCATACTCATGGGTTAGTGCCATGCACCCAAGATTTATTTTATATCATAACCTTGCATGATATAAAAACAATGTTATTTAGCAAATAGTGTCAAAACCTTCAATAAACAATGTTAGACCCTGAAACACAGAGTTATACCATCACATCAAGCTGCAACCCATGTGCATTGCCTTTTTACCAAGGCTTTACCACATATACGTGGCCTACTGCACAACAGAGCGTGTGTGTACGCAACCTATGCAAGGTCAGCCAGCGTATGTATGCTACTGTCACCATTGTCGCTTGCATATGAATCAATAGATGTCTTACTTAAGATTCCCTTCAGTCTTTCATTATGATCTGGCTGCTCTGTCTTCTTCACCCACTTCTATAGATGACCCTTCTCCTCAGAACTTGAGCTCTAAGCATCCATGTTTTCAAAGATGTCTCCCTTTCTTACTTCATTCCTTCTTCTAGCCATGCTATGTGAATTCCTCATCATGGAATTTATTTTTGTGTTCCGACACTCCTGGGATTTGTGGCCAAATCCACTACAGATGTAGCAACTCATGGAGTTACAGTGAATATCAATGTGTCCTATTTGATCACATCTCCAACACCTTGTGGTGTTATAGAATCTTCCATTATATCTCCTTTCATAATATCTACATTCAAAAGCTTTGTGACCATATCCATTACATGAATAACAATTCCCATGAAAAATGCTTTCATACATTTGCTTTGGTGTCCCAAGACTAGCTTCTTGATGTCTTCCTTGCTTCATTATTTTGAAATTTTCTTTGCCTTGTGTAGATGGTTGTTTTGCAACATTGTCTTCCTTATTTGATGGACTTACCTCATGCTTCTTTGAGGTGCTTTCTTCAGCATGTGTATCTTCTCCTTTGTATCCAAGACCTGATTTATCACATGATGACCTTTGACTTTCCAAGATCTCATCCAAGATTTGTGAGCTATTTAAGAATTTGTTTGACTTTTCTATCTTCTTTCTAAGGTCAACAATTTCAGCTTCTAACTTACAACATGACTCTTCCTTTTCATTTATTTGAATATTCAATAGTTCTTCTATTCTTTTGGCTTCCTTAATTTGGGTCTTGAGATGGACAATGGTTTCAAAACTTTTGCTAATCCCATCATCTACATTTATATATTCTTTCCCATTCTTTAGTCTTGTGATCTCTTCTTCCTTTTCTTCTAATTTAGAACTCTCTTCTTGTTCTTTGATCATTCCCTTTAACTTCAAGATGTACCTTTGACTCCTCCTAAGAAACTTCTTAGTGTTATCTGAAAGATAGTTATAGTGTGTATACAAATGATCAGTTCTATACATGTATAAACCCTCTTCAATTTCCTTTTGAAGTTCTAATAGATTTTCTTCTATTCTTTCCATGGGATAACTATCATCAAACTTTACAAAAACTGTTTCTAGAACATCTTCTTCACTTGAGAAAAATTCAACATCATCACACTTTGAATCATTGCAATCAAGAGTCTTGGGAGACTCTTTACCTTCAATATCTTCCTTCTTGCCAACGCCATCACATGATTTTTTTCCTTCATTTGAAATGTCTTCAAGATAACTTCCTTTGTGCTATCATTACTTGATTCTTTATCTTCACTTGAAATGTTTTCAAAATCACATTTAGAAACAATGAATTCAAGAATTTTTCATGATTCTTTACCTTTGATGATCTTGATGGAGTCATCTTCAATTTCTTCCTTCTCCTTCTTGTTTTGATATGTCTCCTCTAGATTTAGCCATAGATCCTTGGCGGAAGTTCATTGTCCCATGCTCTCTTTGATAGGGCTTGAGAGTCCACTAAGAATGGTCTTGAGATCCACTGCATCATTCTTCTTTCCTTCCCTTTGAGCTGCAAACTTTGACTTGTTTTTCAATGGAACTGATCCACCAATGGCTGCCTTCCAAATAGTTGCCCCCATTGTCTTCAAATATAATCTCATCTCTATTCTCCAAGTAGAATAGTCTTCCTCATCAAGGATTGGAACTTCATCATCCATTTGTGTGTCTATGGATCTCCTTCAAGCTTGTTAAGGCTTGTAGTGAAGGCCCACTCTGATACCAATTGTTTGACACACCTACCACACTTAGAGGGGGGGGGTGAATGAGTGTGGGACTCTTTTTCCCAAAACTTCCCTTTTTACATAAAACTCCTTAGTTAACATTCAACATTTATTCATTACCCATTGCTATCATTTATAACCAGTTAGATGTGGACATATATCAACAACATATATCAGCAACACATATCATCAATAAGTCATCACCACAAGGAACACAAAGAACACAAGATGTATGTACAATTTTTCTTTTTATTATGGACAACAATCTGGGGTTTATCAGCAACAACTAAATAGAGTATAACTCTACAAGAGCACCAACTCTATAATGCAAGACTCAACTTACACCCTCAACACCAACTGAGATGAGGCAACAATCCTCAACAGATATCAATCTATCAACAAGTACATGACCTGTCAGTAGTGCAGCCTGTGTATGTATGCGCCTTGGATCACAACAACCCGCGTGTGCATGCGTCCAGTTTATAATGCAACATGTGTATGCTTCTAAGCAACTAGGGTTTTTCTTTGCTTCACATGCTCAAATCCTTTGCAACCTGCAATCACTTTCTCTTCTCTCTTCCACTGTCCAAACTGACCCACAACCAGTCACAACATCTCCAATCTCTCCAATAAATTTCTCATGCTCCACAATAGATCAATATGAATGCTATCTCAAACATGTATAAGCTTCTAGTATACCATAGAAATCATGTCACCACTAAATCACAAGAGTACTGATCACTCCATCAACCAAATCAACCAAACAGAACCACATCATAGAATCCATACCAAGAATTCCCTAAGCATTCCCATCACATCAAACAATAGTATTCATAAAGACAATAATGTAATCATACCAGTGTCTCAGTGATAGATATGAGGCCATAGAATGCAGATCTGGAACCTGCCTAATCATCCAAGAGTTTGGCACCAGCTCAAACACAAGTCTTCACCATTTTATCCACCATATGCTCCTTGTCTTCAGACAACCCGTGTATACCTTAATGTATATGCACCCTAAGCACAGATAGCCCGCGTATACCTCATAAACTAGGGTTTCTAAAGTTCCGAGAATTTTGTCGTCAAGATCTCCGATATTGCCAAAACTTTGATGCATCCATGAGATCCTCCTCTCGCTCTCTTTTTCATAATAGATCTTCAATCATGCTCAAGAGATCCACACCAATAATGCTCAAGAAGCTCTCCATCAATACTCCAAAAGATATTCACAAGAAGCTCTCCATTGATCCACAAAAGGGATTCTCTCCAAAATGTGTATTTCACAAGATATCTTAGCTTCTTATTTATACTTTCATCTTCTAGGTCACTTAACCCATTTCTATATTTTAGGGTTAACCACTTTCCATGAATAGAAAGTTCTCCAATACTTTATCATTTAAATATTCCTTCTTGATTTTGTCACTTCTCTTTATTATTTAAATAATCCATCTTGATTTTGTCACTTTACTTTATCATTTAAATAATGATTTATTCTTTTCAAACACTTTGACTTCTTTGACCTTGGGGGCTTCAAGCCTTCATATGGGGGCCCTCCAACTTCATAAGGCCATAACTCTCAAACCGTGAGGAGTTATGTGACATTCCACATACCAACGGAATTGGAATGACAATCACTATCCATATAGGATAGTTTCACCAACAACTTCATTGATATTAATCTTATTATTCCACATACAAGCATGGGTCCTCCAACCATTCTTCTAGGATAACTCAATCCACAAAGCGTCTTCCCATGCGGGATTTCACCATAAAGGGACCACTTTGGAGTTCATCCATTTGTGCACCTTATAAATCATGATAAGACAATAATGAGTCATGTTTTCATCAAACAAATTATGCATCATCATGTATCAATGACAACTCATTGATCCATCTTTGTCTATGCATCATATCAATGATCCATCTTTATCAATTGGTTTCCACTTTGACATCTATCATTATCATCAAGGAAAATACATATACATTGTTCATAAATCAACAATCAATAATTACTTGACATCAATCAATCAAACCATTTAGATCAATGACATATGATCCAACAATATCCCAAATAATCAAACCATTGGCATCAATGAAAACATGATCCAACAACCTGGCAGCCTATGGTGCTACCACGTCATCATGTCATGTGTCACTTCCTTGCTCCTGCCACGTTTTTTGTATGGATGATGATGTCATCCGCACGGATGTTGACTCATCCCCTGTTGACTGGGCTAGGTTGACCAAACTTTGACTATGAATATCTTTCAATCCTTAACTCCGTTTGATGAGTCATTTGCGCCGTTAGAAATATTATGACGTGCTCTTCATGATCATGTCATTTTCACTGATTTTTGGGAACTTTGAATTTTTTCCCTTTCTCTGTCTACTAGAGACATTCTGAGCGCCTTGAATTGCCTTTGTGAGTTCTGAGTTGTTCTTATCCTTTGTTGGATTCTTTTTGGATCACCATGGTATATTCACTTCATAAGTTTAGGCACTACTTACTGGGTAAACACTTTAAAATGTTCACAGACCATTCTGCCCTTAAATATCTAGTCAACAAGCCAATGTTGGGGGGGGAGGATCTATAGATGGCTATGTTATTCCAAGATTTTGATTTAAAAGTTATATTCAGACTAGGGAAGCTAAACACAGGACCTGATCACCTGTCAAGGGTAACGAATGGAGAATAACCTACTAACTTGGAAGACAACTTCCCTGATGCACAGTTATTTTCAGTACAGGTAGATGATGAATACTTCTCTAATATTATTGAATACTTAAATATAGGAGTTTCACCACAAGAGTTTAGCACTACATAGAAGAAAAATATGGGTATGCTATCAACTTATTGCCGGACATTTATACAATATGGGTGCATATAGAATTTTGAGAAGGTGTGTATTAGAACATGAAAGGCCCATAATTTTGGCAGAAGCTCATGAAGGTATAGTTGGAGGACACTATGAAGGTAAAGACACCACGCATAAGGTATTGCGCACAAGATTATGGTGTCCAAAAATCCATAAAGATTCCAAGGAATATTGCTAGAAATGTGATGTATTTCAGAGGGTTAGAAAACCCAATAGAAGGGATGAGATGCCTCTAAGACTACAAGTGACTCTGCAACTATTTGAAAAATAGGAAATATAATTTTTGGGACCTATTAATCCACCCAAAAAAAGGTTAGGATATAGATGTATCATTACTGTGACTAAATACTTAACAAGATGGGAAGAAGCAGCACTAGTCAAAGACTATAGCACAGAGACAATAACAAACTTATTGGTTGAGGAAGTGATCACCAGATTTTGATGTCTGAGGATTCTGGTGAGTGACCAAGGTACTTATTTTATCAATAATACTATCAGGGCTACGAATGATGATTTTTAAGTCCATCACCAGAAGATTACACCATATCTTCCTCAGGCAAATGGAGCAGTAGAAGCTTTCAATAAGATCTTGGAAAATGCTCTGACTAAAATCTGCAATGTCAACCTGGATGACTGGGACTTGAAGATACCAACAGTATTATGGGCATATAATACCACATGTAAGAAGTCGAAAGGACATACACCATTCATATTGGTGTATGGACAGGAAGAAGTAGTACCATTAGAATTTTTGGTACCCAGTCTATCTGTAGAGGTAATTACCAACATGACAGAAAGAGGAAGCGCAGTACATGAAATGTTAATTTAACTAATGGAAATGGAAGAGGACAAGATTCTGGTAGTATTTCACTAGGAAGTATGGAAATAAAGAGACAAATCTTGGCATGACAAACACATTAAAAAGAACAGTTTTAAGGAGGGAGACCTATTTCTATTGTATGACAACAAATATTTCCAACACCCTGGTAAGTTTATAAGGCATTGGCTAAGGCCATATGAAGTAAATACTGCAACATATGGGGTATCTGTATATCTAAAGGAATTGGGAGGAACATAACTGAAAAGAATGATCAACGGTAGTCGACTGAAACTATACAGGTACGATCGACCTATTAGCCCTTAAGAGTTACAACATAGTGAGAAAGGCATGTATATAGTGTACTATAGCAGAGATTAGGACAAAAAAATGATAAAAATAAATAAATAGGAGAAAAAAAAGAAAAAATAAATACAAAAATAAAAAAAGGAAGAAAAACACAAAAAGACACAAAAGTTGATTGAACCATAAGAAAGTGCAAAAAAGCCTGTGCGTAGTAAGTACCACGACAAACATAAGAAGATAATGCATAGGAAAACTTACACTCGGTGCAAATGCACACAAAAATTGAAAAACAGATACCACCAGGTCTATAAAAGGTGGAAATCACGCGTTTATTCAACACTTAGCGATTTTTTATCACAGAGCGAGATACAAAGAGTGTGCCCTAACTAGAATTTTACAAAGAAGCAAGAAAGTGTGTGAATTCGAGAGAATATGACCCCACCAATGTTCGGCCCACCAGGCGAGTACGTCTGGGTTACTCGGCAGGACCAAAGGTGTAAGGAAATAATGACATAGCTCGAGAACATGGTCGAGTTGGAAGATGTCACCACCTCAGACACAAAATCAATCAACCCGACACAGGTTGAATAGGAAACATCAATAACAAAACAAGGGGAAATAGGGAAGAGCTCCAGGGCCCATAATGGTATTTTGAACCCTAACCCTAAGATGCCTGTGAAGCCTTATGAAACAACAAGACCACGACAAACCCATGAAGGAGAGGAAGTGTTGGTTGAGGATATCACCGACCGACCAGAGTCCGAAAGGGAAGAATAGGACGCAGACACAACATAGGTAGGTCCATCTATTGTGGGATAGAAAATAAAGGCACAGGACGCCATGGATATTACACTCCCATATCTCCTAGACATAGTGATCATTGTGTATGATATTATGGGAAAGGTACCCAAACTCAGATAATCCGACCATGATGTGCATGACGCGACCAAATTTCTAGATTTGGCTGAAGAGTTGTATTTATCAAACATAGGGGAAATTGGGCCCCTGGGTAGACCCATAATGGAGCTCGCGCAATGGATAATGGGGCTATATAACTCTGGCATCATGAACCTGTTGGACATACTGCACTTCGAGCTCAATAAAAACGTTCAGCTCTGCGTCAAAAAACTAGTCGCCCATGTACACTGAGGCATCCTATGGATGGATAGGCCAGTACAAATAGATGTGGCACTGATTTCCAAGATCATAGGACTACCTATAGTCGGCACACAGCCATAGGAATACTTGGATAATAAGGCATGTGAGAAGGAAATCACAGAGTTGGTCAAAGCGCAGTTTGGCACAAGTCGGGATAATAGGGGTATTGTGATCAAAGATATCAATGATAATGCGACAAATTTCGCCAACAAGCCCATGGCTTGCAAGATACTCGGGAAATTCTAGAAATAAGAAGCACTGAAAGGAGTTATTGCAATAGTCGTGCAGTGCACGAAAGGAGTAATGTTCAGCTGGACGCCATACCTACTGAACCAGTTTCTAGTAGATTGTTGAGATGCAAAGGATAATCGAACCGAGTTCCATTACTCCTGGATGATCATTACTATAGTGTTGGTAGGATGGAAGGAGCCAAAATTCTCAGTGTTCCTATATAGGATGGGGAAATGTTATGCAGCTAGATATGAGTCCCTCTAGCAAGCCAAGGATAACAAAACTCAGCAAGCAAACAACATTGTTTTTGCAATGTTGTTGGATGAGATACAACACCACACAACTAATGTGTGGCACATACTGCTGGAGGTATTCCAAGAGACAGAAGGGATATCCAAGTTTAAGGCATCCAGGCATCACATGTGGATCCAGGCCGCAAGGGATCCAAAGAAGGCATGGCTAGAAATGCAGTATTGTGTCACCAAGTAAGAAGTGGACTGGATAGTCAAATACTAGCTTGCGTAGTGGCATCTGCCAGTAAAAAAAATAACAAAAAGGCGAATCGCGGTGCAATCCTCCAGGCCTAAGGACAAGGATGAATCAGGTTCCTCAGCAAAAAAAAATAGCCTAGCCGATAATACTAGAAAGGTTGCAATGCTGAATCAACCAATCGGGACCAGCGCAATACTAAAATGACCAATGAGAAAAACAATAGAAACAAGGACAAGAAACCAGCCATAGACCGAAAAGGGGGATACTTCACAGGCTAGAGAAGAGAGGGTCCAAGGTACCACAACTAGGGCACAACCCTCACATACAATGAGGAATCCTGCGTAGGAAAAAGAAGCATCCAAGAAAAGAAAATACATCACATAAGACCTAATCATCACCCTGACAAAGGATGATGTGGATTTAATCATGGACAAGGTCCTAGATAGGGGGGAAGAAGGTGTCTTCATTGCAGAGGCACAATGAGAAGAGATCATGGCCAAGCTCATAGAATTCCATGAAAATATACAACAATTACGAATTCGAGCAGGACCACAAGCCACAGTGCAGCAACAAGAAAAGACACAACAACCCCCTACACAAATATAAGGAGAGGAGACAATGCAGGTGGTATTCCAAGGCAGGATGACATTTACAGTCATGCACCAAAAAATCAAATTGGATCAGGAGACTACGCAAAAACCCTTGGGGGACATGGACCAATTTCAATTTGTCATGGCACAAATACACACCAAGGCACTATATAGACTCCAGGTCAGCGTAATGCAAGAGGTGAAATCTAGGGCCCGCATGAATACAACCAATTTGAAGGTGGGTAGAGGATTTGTTGAAATGATACAAATCACATGTGACCAACTAACCTCGAAGAAAGAGGAGGATAAATAACGCACACATAAACTAGAACATGGATTAACAAGGGGTGATGATCGCATCCCAGAAAACACACAAGCACCTGAGAGGAGTGCAAAGGAGACGATCAACATGATCTCACAAACAATTGACATATATAAGAAGGAAATTGAGGAGCTAAAATAAAGGATCAATCCTACGACTCCTCCTGAGGTTCAATAATAGAGAGAACAACAATATGCACTCTAGATAGTTGAGACGGAGAAAGAAGCAAGGGAACTAGAAGAGTTATTCGACATAACCATTCAGATATGGGCAATCCTAGAAGAATATGAAAAGTCCCAAGAGTGGGACCAAGAAGATGAGAGAATCAGCGCTGCCATACAAGAGCTAAAGCACCAACATAAAACAATGAGCATCACGGAGCGCTTGAAGGGCATTCAAGAAATGAAGACTCTGCAAACAGAGTTAAAAGCAACTCAGACAAAGAAGCAAGAAAGACAAGCTGAATTGGAGCCCCTCCAAGAAAAAGAAGCACAGATGATTACATAGTTGGAAGAAGAAAAGAAAATTATGGAATAGGCACAGAAAAAGAGTGCAACATTCATACAAGAGGAGATAGCAACTCAAACAGTAGAAGCACTAACAGGAAAAGTTGCGCAGTTGAGGAAAAAAGGAAAGGAACTAGCAGAAAAGTTCCACAGTTTGGACAAGGCAGTACAAGGAGCATGCACTACTTGAGTTGCCTGAGACGAGCCACATGTCAGTGTTGGGGGCCTATTTGGCACATGCCTATTTTTAGAAGGAAGGTTATTTTGGGTGCAGGCCTATTTTTGGCGAAAAGGTCTATTTTGGGAAAGACCTAAATTTGGAGCACGCGCAACAGATGGCAAGAAATAAACATGCAAGAAAATAAGGAAAAACAATGTGGCGCGCAGGCAGGCAAGCCTAACCATGATAGGGTTAGGGTTTTTGATAAGGATTGTAACGGCTATAATCCTATAAAATAGTATAAATAAGAACCTAGGAGGTCTAGGTTAAGGGTTGGTGGAAGTTCAGTTTTTGTTGGTGAGTTGATAATGATCAGTATGATTTTCATAATGTTTTAGAAGACTTAGGTAAGCTATATTTTGAGGTTTAGGTCACAAGCTGAGGAGCCTGGTGTGATCTAGTCCGCCTCATAGAGGTTCCTTAACCTCAACATGATTGTATGATTGAATATGTAATGCACACAATGCCAGGTTTTGTAGCAGACTAAATAAAAGAGCAGAGAAGCCAAATCTTTGTGGATGTAGACTCTAGAAGGTTTGTTAGGCCCGAGAGCATGAAATATTGTTCATATTATACATTCAAGAAGAAATCATAAGAACTTATTAAACTATGTACACAAAACACATTCCACTTAATTGACAATTACAATAATTTGATAACCATATATTTCAATGAACGATGATTAGTTTTTGTGGAATTGTATTTACATAAACAATGTTCCTTCATAAAATATGTCCAAGTTGTGCCATGTAAAAAATTGATTAAGGAAAAGTGCTTTAAGTTTTAAAGAATTCAAATTTTCACATTTCCTCTTAATGCTAATTTTGTAATTATGGAAATAAACGGTGTATGGAATTTTTGAAACGTTCAACATTTTTAGTGGACAGTCCACCAATCGTGAGGGATTGTTGAAGCATATTAAACTAAATAACCCTTACCTCTAGATCTAACACTACTACTTGCTATAAAAGTTTGGGGGGAAATGTAACTCATAATAATATTGTTGTGTTATTAATGTTTTGCAATTGGTCTATTTATCTAAGTAGATTTCTCTCAAAGATTAATGAAAAGACACCTTAAAATATCTTTCTTTCAATCATTGTGTCATTTAATGTTATTTTAAAAAAGTAGCTCAAAATACCTTTCTATCATTGTGCCAATTAATGTTATTGTTGAAAATGTACAAAAGTGTGTTAGCTATGATAATGTCATGCTTAAGTCATATAATATTGTAGATTTTCAAATAGGGACAATTTTAGGGGTTGAGTTTATTTTTTATTTTTTAAATGATTCTCCAAATTTTATAGGAAAAAATTAATATATTATAAAAATCATCCTTTTTTTTTGAAATTATATAAAAATTTTAATTTTTTTTTTTTAAATATAATCAAATATTTTATAATTATCTTTTATGAAAATTAATAAATTAATTAATTTTTTTTAAATCTTAAAATATTTTTACCAAAAAAATGATAAATTGTTAATATATTATATACACAAAACACATTATACTAAAATAACCATTTAGATACTTATTTTATAATTTGCAATTATAATAATTAAATATACATAATAATTGTTTTTAGAAATAAAGAAGAAAAAGACATAACTCCATATTAATTAAGTGGACTAAAATATACCTGGGATAGACAAAGAAATTTGTCTTGTACTTGTAAAAGCTAACTCATTTAGTATTAACTCTTATTATTTCGGTGATTGGAGATAGAATAAAACCAACCAAAGCCAAGGAAACAAGTGAGCAAACCATAACTCCATAGATTTGACCTTTAACAATATATCTCCATAAAAGATATAGAAATAGTAATTCTTAAAATTTTGGTTATTTGTAACCCTATCTCAACATCTAACACAAATCCTTACTATAAAAGACTTGATTATTGTCACCCTTACCTCAACATCTAACACAAATCCTTACTATAAAATATCTGATTATTATCACCCTTGCCTCAACATCTAACACAGATCCTAACTAGAAAATATCTAATTATTATCACCTTTGCCTCAACATCTAACACAAATCCTTACTATAAAATATCTGATTATTATCACCCTTGCCTCAACATCTAACACAAATCCTTACTATAAAATATCTTATTATTATCACCCTTGCCTCAACATCTAACACAAATCCTTACTA
>WSFP011373371.1:0-30831 GCA_009831015.1 Picea engelmannii
AGCGAAACCCCAAGACCTTGAGCTCTGATACCATATGTTAAGAACCAAATACCAATATAGCATAGAAAAACCTCAGAAAAAGTACTCAACACCTTGAAAAAGAGATAATTTCAGATAACAAGCCTGTTCGAGGGGGCAACCTGCTTTTACCCCACTTAAATGTTCAAGTACAAGATGATTCAAAATTAAAATGTCTCCTTGGTATATATAGGAGACTAGGAGGTATAATTACAAATAATGGCCTAAAGACGACATAAATAAAATAACATTACTAATATAATATGCCCCAATTAAGGGGTAATGAGCCAATATTGTTTTGCAAGCTGCTGCTTGCTGAGAGCACCAACTCTCTTGTTTCTCTAGCACCCACCAGAAGAAAGCATCGACTCCCTAGTTTCTCTAGCACCCACTAGAAAGAAGCACCAACTCCTTGGTTTCTCTAGCAACCACTAGAAGGAAGCAACAACTCCCTAAGTGTTCCAACACCAACTAGATGGAAGCACCAACTTCCAGTCACACAGGCATCAACCTGTATAACAGAGAATAACAGTTCTCCCTTGCACCACCCTGCCACCCTGGTTTCTCTGGCTGCAACCAGATGGAAGCTACAAATCCCTATGTTCAAGAACCCACTTGAACCTCTAAGGACAACAATCCTCTCTAGAACCTCCCTACCACCCTGAAATATAAATCTTTTCTACTGAGACTTATTACAGTGATATAATGTTCATCAATGGCTTACCAGTCTCATCATTGTTCTGCTACACTGCTCTGCTCTCCTATATCAGTGTCTCTCTGCCTGCATCTTCTTGCACCTTTTGATCTTCTTCTCTTCTCTACAAGTGCACCCCAGCCTTATTTTACTATCTCAGCTATGCATTTCTGTTCTTCGCTTCTTTTGCGCTTTATGCTCTTCGTCTTCTCTTGATTCTATGGATTATGCCTCTTCTGTGTATTTCAGCTCCTGCCCACAGCATGCCATTTCTCTGTGTGTGATTCCTCTACACAGCAACCCCCATCTCTTCTTTGTTCCGCATTCTTATAGTCTTTGTGCACCTTCTGTATGCCATATGCGTAATGCTTCTACATGCTCTTCATGTCAAGTGCTCTGCCTGATCATCATTGAAACTCTTCAACGTCTCTGGCTATTAAACCCATGTGTCCATCATCACTAGGTGTTATGTTTAGATTCCTTAGCCTATCTAGCATTCGAGACTCTTCATCTTCTCTGTCATAGTCGAGCTCATCCTCTCTGTTGCAGTTACAGGATTCAATTCTCTCCCATATATCAATCGCCTCCTGAATAGTCTTCATTCCACTAGAAGATGCCTTGAGACTCTTCATCTTCTATGGTGATCAACCCGAAGTCTCTTCCAGTCCTCTAGCAGAAACAATCAGTCGTTTCTAGCAGTTACACTGTGAACCTCAAAAAACCGCATCACCAACTAAATCGCCACTAATCGATTAACTTTGAAGAGCAACATTAGCCCTTCGATCATATTCCCAAATAACTTGCACCGTTGGATCATAAATGATGGGTCTCGCGCTTATTTTTCCATTTCACAATTCAACATTTCAACATTCCTGTGGTAAGGCATCTCGCCTCTCCAAGTTGCGATCTCCGAAATGGAGATTAGCTTCATGCTACCTCCTCCCTTGAGCCTTCGTCGATGTGACCATAGGTTATGACCGGGGACCAATTCTGAACACGCATTTCGCATTTTGCATTTCAGGGATTCTGTGATGAGTCGTCTCGACTCTCCATGTCACAACCTCTGAAATGGAGCTTGTCTCTTCTCTATAGCTCTTCGACGATGTGACCACCGGCGGTGACCAAGTGCTTATCCATACAACGCTTTCGCAATTTCACATTTCGGTACTTCAGGACTCTTATGATGAAGAGTCTCGACTCTTGACTCCTCCAACTCCCGGTATTCGAAACTCCGGTTGATGTGCATGTTTTAGGATTTTCAGCATTTTGCATTTCGACAGTTCCGAACTCATTGAAAGGTAGCTCTTGTGTTAATAAGACCAAAATGCATCCTTTTATCTGTAAAAGTTTTCCATTTAGTTTTGAAAGTTGTCCTTAAAATATCTTCTTAAGCCACTCGAATTTGATTATACCCAAAAAAATATGTCCAATAACGAGAACGTTTTAGATCTTGGAACTAGATGCAAAATATGCTCCATTGGAGGAACTTGATAGTTATATTTTTTGGAAGATTTATTAAGGTTGTGAAAATCAACAAAGAAACAAATATCACAAGTTGTTTTCCTAACCAAAACTAAATTGTCCACCCAAGAAAAATGTCAAACCTAAAAATCAATTTTGTCATCAAGTAGCTCTTTAAGTTCCTTTTATATAAGAGGTTCCAAGGTATGTGGGTTTTCCACAATTTTTGTTGAAAGGGTTTGAATTCCCTTCATTGGAGTAGTATGTTGAATGATTCTAGTGTCATATGTTTTCAAGTCTTCATAGGTCTAGGAAAATACATCTAGATATTGTTTGAATAGTCATATGTATGCTTGCCTTTTAGCCTTGGTACAATAAGTACCTAGTTTTACATTCTTTTTATTTTCAACAATGCATAGGTTCATGGTTGTGTACCTCATGGTCAAATTATGAGTTTTTACATTGGTGGACAAATCCTGCAAATTGGGATTGTATTCATTTTCACACTCTATCTTTCAAATTGAACATTTTTTTTAGGATGAGGAGATTCATTAGGATTGTATTCATTTTCACACTCTCCATCCCATCATCACTCTTTTCAAGGGATGTGACATGTTCTTCTTCATCATTATAGCACCCTTGAAATTCCCCCCACTGGTAAAAAATTAGATAATCCACTAATCATTCTCAAAGACTCTCCAATTTGTAATGTTATCAAGTATTGAAGTTCTGTAGAGGAGCTCAATAGAAAACCTAATTTATTTGAAGTCTTCCAATGGGGACAATCAAGAAGATGTAGTTTCTTGAATACCCAATTTCATTTTCAACTTGAGAGAGGGATTTAATATTAAAAGATTCAAACTTGTCTATGATATTTAGGACCTTGTGCTAACAATTTTTTAAGTGAGGTGAATTACAATGAATTGTATTTTTAATCAGTTTCACTATCATCTCCAAGGCACTAAAATTTTTAATGCATATAACATTTAAATCAATAGATTTTCTAAGACCTTGTACCAAATCATCATACTATGTTGTGTTATTGGTACACTTAAATGCTATTCTACCAAAAAAAGTGTGTTTTTCACTAGGAACAATTAATAGGAAACCTCCCTCGGTGCTTTCCTAATACTTAGAACCATAAAAAAATAATATCCAAACATTAGTATCTACATCTAGGTTAGAGGTGCTAGCACAATTTACATCAACTATATTACAATGAAGTGTTTGACAGTAATTTTCTTGAAGAAGATTAGACTGTATTTTATATTGGATTAGTGAAGTTTTTGTAGCGAAGTTAACAAAATATGTTTCCAAAGAATAATTCCCTAGAATTGGGGAATTGGGAATTTCGAAGTTGAAGGGTCATTAATTGTTTCAACATTAGTGATCCAAAATGGATTCAGAAAGGCCAAAATTTCAAAGTTCTTGAAATCATAAGAAACCAAATCCATTAAGTAGGGCTCATCGTGATGATTCCGACAGTACATTTTTTTTTAAATGGACACCGTATGCAAAATTTATCGCATTCTGAACTTTTTCCCAAACATGCAAAAAGTCAAAGGTCAAAGTCAACTGGTCAAAGGCCATACAAATGATGTGGAAGATGATGTCAATATTACATCATGATGGCATAAACATTACTTCATTTTTATGTCATCATGACATGTGGAAACACGAGGACGTGCCATGTGTCAGTCATTTTTAGCATTTTCAGGGGTGATTTGGACCAGTAAAAAAGTGACACATGGAACTGTATGGAAGTGACACATGGCACTGTACGAAAGTGACACATGGAATTGTACGAAAGTGACACATGGTGGTATGGATGTGACATGGGCTAGTGACAATAAGACATGTGGTAGTACAACAAAATTACATGACAGTATGATAGGTTGACGTGGTAATATAGAAGGTTGATGCGGTAGTATGGATGTTGACATGGAAGCTGATTGGGAAGGCTGACATGGAAGTATGGATGATGACATGGAAACTGACTGGGCAAGATGATGTGGTAGTACGGATTTTGACGTGGCTCAAGCCAATCAGGGGGTGACATGTGGCCCAATCAGAGGGCGCCATGTGGCAACCCGAATTTTCCTAATGTAGGCTAGGTCGAATTTTTAGGGCCCTGGTTGTTAAGGTTTAAGATATTATTAGGTTTCTTTTCAATTTACTAGATAACCATAGAATAGATAGGATCAATGAGATAAACACAATCACAAGACACACAAAATTTATCTTGGGAAACCCTCATGGGGAATAAAACCCAACAAAAACTTCCTTAATATAGATAGCCAATACAATGCCAAGACAATAAACCAAAGACTAGAGAATATCCTCTCCCAAGAAATGCACCTCTCTCTCTTCCTTCTTCCGGCAACTGATAATTGCAGCGTCCTTCAATACTTTCACACTATATGAGTGAGCCGAGTGAGTGAACAATTGAGGCATTGGCTTCCTTTATTTATACAAATTGGAAAGCACTGAAAGGAGGTGTATCTTCACTGGCATGGCCGACTTGTATTTTTGGGTGGTTAGAAACACTTTAATTTTCTTAGGGACCGACTTCTTAATTTGCATATTACAATTAGGGTTTGACCAATATGCAAAAGGGGATTTGGTCAATTGCAATGCCTGGAATGATCAATCCACAAAAGGGGATTGATCTAATGAATAATAAATGAATAATAAATAGAATACTCTTTGCAGTTACAATATTTCAACACTCCCCCTTAACAAGAAGGGTATTCTACAACATCATCAGGACAGAGAGAGAGGGAAACAACATCAAAAACATCTAGAACACTGACTGGCATATCTATAAATCATCTGAATTTTTTCTTATCATCCATATCACCATTCACTCCCTCTTAAAAAGAAGGATATTCTTTATCTTTTGATAGGTCACTGGATGTCATCATCAACTGAACAATATCATCTAGGCAATATCATCAACTGGATAATCATCATCAACTGGACAACAATATCAACTGGATAACATCATCAACTGGGTAACAACATCATCTAGATAACATCATCAATTGGGAAACATCATCAACTGGGTAACACCATCAACTAGATAACATCATCAACTGAGAAACATCATAAACTAGGTAACAACATCAACTGGATAAAAGTAGGCATCAATATAATCCACTTGGTCATCTGGCATCATGATCACTGATTGGTTCTGCATGAATCCATATTAAAAAAAAAATGTTCTTTTTATCTTCATGCAGAAGATACTCTTTCTTTCTTTTGTCTTCATGCAGAAGATACTCTTTCTTATCTTCACACAGAAGATATCTTATCTTCACATAGAAGATATCTTATCTTCACACAAAATATGTCTTATCTTCACTGAAGATATTCTATGAGTTTTTCCATTCCTTTTATGCTCTCCCTTCTCTTGTAGTCATCTATATCACCCATCCACTGGGGAGGACTACTACCATAGCTTCAATCCTAGTCATCCCACGTGAACTAGAGAAGCTAAGATGCTAGACTGGGAAAGACTATGCTCCCTTTCCATGATCCATGCAGGATCATGACACAAACCTCAAGATCCAACTAACCATTGCACATGGTCAAGGTTTTTGTTCTAGGCTACTCAATCCTTGGCTATAGGAGAGTATCTTCTCGCTACCCCTTGGAGAAACATCCACACTCCTCTCTAATAGGGTGGTCACACCCCTCTCTATGAGGGTATTATAGCATGTCCATAGAGTATCCAAAACTCAACACTTGGACAGAGGCCAACCTTGGAAAATTTCTCATTCCCCTTCTCTACGGAGGTCTCTTCCTTCTCCTTCTCTATGAAGGTCTAGCTATGGGATCTGAAAAATATCTCTTGTGGTCCAAAATATTTCCATAGTATAATACCATGCCACCCATTTGTTGGGCACCATCCATCTATTGGATAACTTTCATCTTGATCAAAATATCTCATTACTCATCCTTGAAGTTCTCTTCTGTAATATCCTGGGTGCCTTCTTGAGTTCGAACATTTCTTTCTTTCTGACTTCACACTGGATCAACCTGCTCCCTCTTCATCTATAAGAATGATACTAGAGAAACCTATAGTTACCTACATCTCATCAACTATATCTGAGTATCCATCTTTCTCTTCATCTTGAACATTTATGTTCTGCATCTTTAGGAGCCTCCTGCTCCTATATAAATACTGGATATTGTTTGGTTCTTACTGGCTGTCACCATATCATAAGTCCTTCTCATGTTGTCTAACTTCTACAAGTCAAGGCATAAGTTATTTCTTCTGAGACACACAAACTTACTTACAGTATGCTTTCTAAGATATGTCACCTAGCCAATCAGTCAGTAATAATAAGCAGTACTCAAATAAAACTATATCATGATTTCTATCAGACTAGTACACATATTTTCTTAATAAAAACTTGTTCAACCATGTACACATCTGAAACCCTAATCATGAATAAAACTTTTGAACTCTTTTTCACTCTAGCTATGAAATTACCAAATTTTCCCTTACTATCGTAGCTAAACACATACCTTTGTCACTCTCATGAGTGATCATACCTGAATGAAATATTTTATCTCTTTCTTTATCCTCTTCTTTGATACTTCCTTCATAAATCTACATAGACACTGAAATAAAACTAGGTTAATTAACATTCTCACAAAAATCTAACTTGTAATGATAAAGTATTAAAGTAAAAAAGATACTAAAAATAAACATGAATACTTATCTTTTTTTGTGTGTGTGAGGAGGCTCCACGAACTCCACTATTTGATATATTTCTTCAGATCAACTATCTTCAACTTAAAGTACATAATCCTCAATTTCTACTAAAGCTTTCTTTGAGGGAGGAGATTCCTCTTCCTCTGACACATGCGATTTATGTTTTCTTTTCCCTTTTCCTTGAGGAAAGTCATAGGAAAAGTGTCCCAATGTTTGACAGTTGTAGCATCTGATATTTGAAACATCTTTCTTCTTATCTGGAACTCTTATGAAGTTAGAATTTTTTTTTTTCTTTCTGAAGGAACTTCTTCTATTCTTTTGAATTGTAAGAGATTTCTCTTCATCAACAATTAATCTCTTCTATGGTCTACAAGTATAGATTCTTCGTGTGTGCAATCTTCCCATAACTTATCAAACTTGGGTAAATTACTTCTTGCACACAGTCGTTGTACAAAAGGAATACAAAATGTTGGAAACCCATTTAGGATTGTGGTTACAATATCTTTGTCACTAATGACATATCCAATAGCTGCAAGCTGATCTCTAATCTAAGAAACTCTCATAAGATAGGATGAGATAGATTTTGAGTTTTCCATCTTCATATTACGAAGCTGATTTCTTAAGGAAAGATTCCAGCTAATGTCTTTGCTTTCATATAAACTATTGAGTGCTTCATACATTTTCCTTACTGTCTATATTTTAGATATATGATGGATCAAGTGATCCTTTACTGAATCTAACATGATTCCCTTTGCTTTCTTTTCATTCTTCTTATGCTTGGTCTTTTGCTCTTCTTCCTCTGGTTCTGGTACACCCACTGTAACATGTTCTAGGAGATCATTCTCATATAGAATCATCTGCAACCTATGCTTCCAAGATCTGAAGTTTCCAGATCCTTCCAACATGTCTTCTACCCTCATACCAGTAGCCATTCTTTCTTGTAGTAGAAACCCTAGCCCTCTGGGCTATAAAAATAATAGAAAAAACAAATTTCTTGGATCTGAAAACTAAACTAACCAAAAGATGTGCTGGATTGAGGTGAGTACGCTCGTATAGTCAGTTTCTAAAAATTCCAAATTTTACCCCTTGAAACTGAGCTTGTGGAAATCTAGACTGGTACTTCTGGTACTGGTTCTGGTTTCATGGTTTTTTGGTACTTCTGGTTTTATGGTTTTATGGTACCAGTGAAAACTAGGGTTTCACTTTTCGGGAGTTTTGTCCACTGAAAATGTGCACTCAATGTGCCAAAATATTCACTAGGGTAGGGTGCACTTTTCTAGATGGTTTTTAGGCAAAACTTCATCTCCAATAAAAGTCCCTAATTTTCTTGTATGACAACAGTGATGTTTTTTCTTATCTAGTGAAAGGTGCTCTCATCATCTTAGCTCTGAAACCATGTTAAGGTTTAAGATATTATTAGGTTTATTTTCAATTTACTATATAACCATAGCATAGATAGGATCACTGAGAGAAACACAATCACAAGTTACATAAAATTTATCTTGGGAAACCCTCATGGGGAAGAAAACCCAACAAAAACTTCCTTAATATAGATAGCCAATACAATGCCAAGACAATAAACCAAACACTAGAGAATATTCTCTCCCAAGAAATGTGCCTCTCTCTCTTCCTTCTTCCAACAACTGATAACTAGAGCTTCCTTCAATACTTGCACACTAGATGAGTGAGTTGAGTGAGTGAACAAATGAGGCATTGGCTTCCTTTATTTATACAAACTGGCAAGCGCTGAAAGGAGGTTTCTCTTCACTGGCAGGGTTGACTTGTCTTTCTGGGTGGTTAGAACCACTTTAATTTTCCTAGGGGATGACTTATTAATTTTCATATTACAATTAGATTTTGACTAATCCGCAAAAGGGGATTTGGTTAATTACAATGCCCGACATGATCAATCCACAAAAAGGGATTGATTTAATGAATAATAAATTAATAATAAATAGAATACTCTTTGTAATTACAATATTTCAAAATTGGTCACATGGGGGTGCCACATGACCAAGAGCCCAAGATTTTGGGGTTGCGCCAGTTGTGCTAAATTTGGCATATTTGGCCAAATTTTGAGGATTTTACCAAATTTGGGCCTAATTTTAGTGGAATTTTTCCTAGAAAATGGGATTTGAGCCCAAAAAGATCCTAGAAAGAGGGGGGAAGTTTGGATTTAGATCCCCAACTCAAAGTCTACTTAACTAGACATGTTTTCCATGGAAAGGCGGTTCATATACAACATAATGATGTGAAGCTTAAGCCATTTTTATGTAGGGAAGCCATTGGGGAAGAGAACTTTGGAGGCCATTTCTGGGAGCTACGCTCAACCTTTTTCAGTGTCTTTAGTTGTGTTAGATTCTTGAGGTTGATAAGAACACTTAAAGGCCAGTTTGTAATCCATTTGATGCATTTCTGATGCATTTTTGAAGCATTGAATATTAATAAGAAAGCCTCTTCCACTGAGACAAAGGCCTAGAGACGTAGGCAACCTTTCTGAACTTCGTTAACAATATTGGCATTATGGTTTTATTTTCTTAATGTGTACTTTATATTCTTCATTATTTATGATGGCTGCAATATTCTTTCATTAAATCTTCTTCTTCTCTTCAATTTCTCAATGGTAAATCAACTCATACATAAACTTAACCATAGTCTTTAAAAGATCAATTTCGGATCAAGTGGTATTAGAGAATGCTGGAAATTGGTTGTTTGAGTTTTCATGATTACCATGGAAAAGCTAAGTCGTGGTGAATGAGAGATTGTATAAGGATATCTAGAGATTGGATCAAGAAAGAGGACATCTCAAAGTGAGAAGATGACATCGAAAGGACTTTCTCAAAATGAAAGAGAGTTTCAAAATACTTTCTTCACCATGTTGGAGATGGTAAAAGTGTTGTATGATGATTACTTGGAAATTAAGAGACCTTTTCAAGGAGAATATTCAAAGAAAACCAAAAGTGAAGAAGGATAGGACCCTCCAAAATCTACTCCTTCACCTCCTTCATCTCCATCTTCTTCTTCTTCAAGTACAAGTTTAGATACTACTTCTTCAAGAAAATATTCTCATAAACATAAGCATGTTATGCCATTACTTAAACTTGATGTAAAATTTGTTTTTCCTATGTATGATGGCAAAGTTAATGCTGAGAAAATTGATAAATGGGTTAGACAGATGGAGGTATATTGTAATGTGCATCAAATCAAAGATGAGGCAACCAAAATCAGATTGGCATCTCTTCGTCTTGAAGGCACAACTCTCATATGGTCGCAAAGTAACATGAAACATGGAACTCAACAAGTTGGTAAGATTTTTCCATCATGGAATGATTTTATTTCCACACTTAGAAAACCATTATATCCTTTGGGGTATAAGGAAAAGGATTTAATTGAATGAAAAATTCTTAAGTTAAGGAAAGGTCAATCGGTATAGGAATATATAGATGAATTTCGTAAGATGGCTTTGATGTTAGATTCCATTAACTACAAAAGAAACTCTTATGAAGTATATAAGAGGTTTTCCTGCCTATATTTGTAATATTGTATTTATGTTTGGACCTAATAATCTTGATGAGGTTTCTGTTCAAGAAACATACATTGAAATAGGAACAAATGGAGTTGGTGTATCAGGGGAATGATCTTCAAAGAAATATGGAAAAGGAAAAGGGAATCGGAAGAAAGAAAATTCTACTACAATGAAAGAAGAGAACCTCTCTTGCAAGAATTGCAAGAAATAAGGGCATGATGATGAGCATTGATGGAAATTGCACCCAGAGAAGAGACCAAAGTGGTTCAAAGATAGGAAAGGGAGGCAACAAGTTTCAACAACAACATGACCAATAGAGTTGGGATCAGATTCAGGTGATGAGTCTAAGATTACAACAGTTGGTTTGATAGGTAAAATTGGTGATGGTTTTGATTCATTAAGTAAATATTTTCGTATAAGGGCCATTATGAAACATACTAAGATCAATACATTGATAGATAATGGATCTCAATCTAACTTAATTTCAGAAGAAGTGGTTAAAAAAATGGGATTAAAAACTAAGATGCATCACAAACCCTATTCACTAAATTGGATAAGCAAAGATCACAAATTTCCCATAACAAAGCAACGTGTCATAAAATTTGCAATTACATCTAAGTTTGTGGATGAAGTAATATGTGATGTGGTTCTACTAGAAACATGTGGAATGGTCATAGGAAGCCCTTATTTATATGATTGCAAAGCAATCTTCCACAGGGACCATAATCGATATCACTTGTTTAAAAAGGGAATTGAATATGTTGTATATGCTCATCATATAAAAGAAAATCAAACTCTTCTAACAATGGAACAATTAAAGAAGGAAGCTTATGCAAGAAATACACCTATAATTGTGCCAAGTAAAGCAATTGATCTTAAGAATGAACATGATATGTTTGTAGGATGGGATTTTAATCATACTTTCCTTCAAGATAAGTTAATGTCGTGCAAGCCCATCAAACATACTGGTTCATTTTCAGTCATATTTATGATGTTATCGTTGCTAATGTTTTCTACATGGATGGTAGTGGATTCAATAAGATGTGAATGAGTTCAAATGGATAACAATATTCTTTCAGTTGTCATTGTTATTATGCAATTGATTTTGATGTGACAGGTGCACATGATAGAGTTTTAAGATAAAGGACAAGTGGAGAGGCCTATCCCACACTTGATGACTGGTTAATATCCTTTTGGAGGACCAAAAGGTCTTAGTGGGGAGGAATGATCCAAAATGGATCTAGGAAGGCCAAAATTTCAAAGTTCTTGGAACCATATGAAACCAAATCCATTGTACAGGTCTCATCGTGTCGATTCCAACAGTATATTCTTTTTTTGAAAATGGACAATATATGCAAAAGTTATCGCGTTTTCCCAAACAAGTAAAAAATCAAAGGTCAAAGTCAACTGGTCAAATGATGTACAAATGACATGGCAGATGATGTCATTAGTACATCATGATGATGTCAACATTACATCATGCTGACGTTAGAATGACACTTGGCAACACGAGGACGTGGCACATGTCAGTCATTTTTGGCATTTTCAAGAGTGATTTGGACTAGTAAAAAAGTGACATGTGGCACTATACGAAAGTGACACATGGCACTGTATGGAAGTGACACCTGGTACCGTATGGATGTGACATGGGATAGTGACAACAAGACATGTGGAATTACAAGAGGCTAATGTGACAGTACGAGAGGTTGATGTGGCAGTACAAGAGGTTGATGTGGCAGTACAAAAGGATGACATGGAATTATGGATGCTAACCTGGAAGCTAACTGGTCAGGATGATGTGGAAATATAGATGTTGACATGGAAAATGACTAGGTAGTATGACATGGAAATTGACTGGTCAGGTTGATGTGGCTTAGGGAAATCATAGGGTAACACATGGCCCAATTAGAGGGTGCCACGTGGCAGCCCAAATTTACCCAATGTGGGCTAGGTTGAATTTTTAGGGCCCTCATCACATGGGGTAACCACATGAACAAGAGACCAATATTTTGGGGGTGTGTCATTTGTGCTAAATTTGGCATATTTGGACAAATTTGGAGGATTATACCAGATCTGGGCCTAATTTTAGTGGAGTTTTTCCTAGAAAATGGGATTTGAGCCCAAAATGAGCCTAGAAAGAGGGCAGAAGTTGGGATTTCGACTCCCAAATCAGAATATACTTAACCAATATTGTTTTTCATGGAAACGAGGTTCATATAAAACATAATTATGAATAATTCATGAAACTTAAGCCATTTTTATGCAAGGAAGCCATTGGGGAAGCAAACTTTGGAGGCCATTTTTGGGAGCTACGCTCAAACTTTTTCAGTGCCGTCTGTTGTGTTGGATTCTTGAGGTTGAGAAGAACACATACATACTAGTTTGTAATCCATTTGATGCATTTTTTATGTAATTTTTAAGCATTGAATATTAATAATAAATCCTCCCCCACTAAGACAAAGGCCCAGAGACGTAAGCAACCTTGCCAAACTCCATAAACAGTCTTGGCGTTATGATTTTTTTTTTCTGAATGTTTACTTTCTGTTATGCATTATTTATGATGACAGTGATATATTTCATTAAATCTTCTTCTTCTCTTCAATTTCTCAATGGTAAATCAACTCATGCATTGACTTAACCATAGCCTTTAAATGATCAATTTCAAATCAATTAGTGATAGTATGTTCAATGTACTTTTCATGCTCAATTTTAATCTTTTTAAACTGTCCATTCTAGGGAAGCCAAAGGTGGGATCAATTAGCATCTAAATAACCTTTTAAATTCTATGACCAATATCAACTAACGAGAAGCCTATACGCTTCAAGAATGCCAATTACAATAATATCAATTATTTGATGGACTTTAGGGTTGGAAGCTACTTGTATCAAAATTCAATTAAGTTCTCCTATCACGTTAGCCTCTAATATATCCATTGGAATAATGCAATTTGAACACTTGGTAGGAGTTGCATTAATTTTCTTGCACATTGAGTAAGGAATAACATTGGAGGATGCGCCCAAGTCCACAAGAAAGTCATGCAAATTCTTGTTGAAGGTTTCAAATGTTAGCAAGATGTTTGTGACTTGGATTTTTTTTAACTGATGACGGTATCATTCACAACTACACTTTGTGACGTGGGGTTAGCTACTGATTTTACAATAGTTATATCAATTATTTTTTGTTGTGTCTCAATGGATTGTTTAAGGGCCTTCAACAACAATTTTCTTTGTTGGGAAATTTTGCATAAAAAATCAAGAATGGAGATAGTGACTTTATATTCTCAAGATGTTAAACTATATTGTATTCCATGAAGGTAGTAGTTTGATTATTGGTGTAAATATTAGTAGTAGGAGTATAATTCCACATTTTTTTATTGGTTGAATATTGAGGATTAGGAGGTGTTGTTTGTGGAATATCCCTTTTACTCCTCAAGTTCTATTCACTCTGGACTTTCAATTCCCTTACTACATTATCTTCATCATCAATATTAGAACTATGAATAATATACCACAACACCATGGTAGTTTCTTTAGGTTATTCACTTCCTTCTTCAACTACTTCTCCCTTGGTCTCTAAGACAGGTTCTTCAGTTTGCACACATTCATTAAGGAAACAATTTTCCACAATGTTCATGGCATTAATCCATTGTGGACAATATTTTTGAGAGTGGTTTTCTTGATTATAGTTTCAATAGTTTTCCATAGCTATCTCATCAAATTCCAAATTTAAATTTGTAGGTAGGGGTTCAAGTGGTTTTTGGGACATGATAGTTCTTCTAAAAAATGGTCAATAAGGTATTTGTGTTGAAATACCTTTTCCAAAGCCTCTCTTAATATCGATGATTTCATTCGTTAGTCTCTTAACCATGCACTGGAGATTTTCTAAATCAAAGGAGTCCTTTTATTTTGTATCTAAAATTGGTTTTAGTGCATGTTTTAGTAAGACAATAGGTTTAATGGTAGGAACATTATATTTCCTAATATATGTACCGTGGTTTTGTTTACAACTCATCATATCGACTTAGACTTTCTTTGCTTCATAAGGGTTTGTGGAAAGACTATTTTTTCTAACACATTTGATGAACATTGAAATAGGTGCAAGGAGAGCATTGGCATAGACTTCAACTTGAATATCTTGTGTTGTTTTAGTACTAGTACCATTTTTTTTATAACTGTGATAAATTGTTGATTGAAATATTTAACTCTTTCATTGGTATCCATGGCCAATAAAAGTTATTCATCCAACAATGCACTTGTTGTAGTCTCTTCTCTAAAATTATATAATAATTCTTTCTTGTTATGAGGAAAACCTCTCTGTGGAATGGGGTAAACCACAACAGATGGAAATGACTGCAGAAATCAACTCTAATCTCAATTATGCTATATAAAAAAATATGCTAACAAGACAAGATAAAGAGCCTACCTCGTCCAGACGTTCGTTGAAGTCCACCGTTGAGCACTTGACTCAAAGAAATACACTTGCAACTTGTCCTCAACAACCAAGATACGCATGCATATGGTGATAATATATAAAATTAATACATTCAATAGAATAATCCATCAATATTCATAACAAACATGCCCATGGAATAACAATTCAAATATTTGCAAGACATTAATTAGACGAGAAATGAGTATTTCTATTAAAATGTGATCAACAAAAGTGTATGAATGAGAAACTTCTGTGTTGACACAGTTTGAAACCGAGAAACTAAGTCCCTTCCAAATGGGCCTTCACCACTTCAATCCTCCACCAAAGGCAACCTCGTATAAGAGAGACAATAAGGTTCTCTATCAAGTAGGGAAGAGTTTGGGGGATGAACAATGTGTTCAGACTTAAAAGGATAAAGGGATGCAGACTCAATATAAAGTGAATAATTTCTCCAGAGTAACTTTTCTCTTAAAGTTGAATTCTTCTCCTCTTTTCCACAGCTTGGATATGGCCCATTTATAGCCTTCAAATGGAACTGAAGGGCCGAGTCAGAACATTTCTAGTATATGGAAGGTCAAGGATCATGGATCTCATGAGGTGACATGGAAAACCGACACCATTTTTTAATTTTGGGCACAAAACCCGATGTACGTGGGATGTAATGGTGCAACCTACATATACACATGTTGCATAATAGTTAGGCCATGTATATGTGGAAAACTAATGTTTTTATCTCCAGGAATTGCAAAAAGGGACTTCAAGTTTGCATAGGGAAATGAAAAGGGCCTTATGAGAAAATTTTCATAGGGTGAGGAAAATTTTTCTATAACATAGCCCCCTAATATGTGAGGTTAGAGGAGTATGTGTGATGGTCGAAATACATTAAAATACCCAGAAGTGGAGTAATGGAGACCCAACTGGACGAACTAGTTTCTCATGAGAATATTACAATCTGTATTGACTTTGCGCACATGGCCGCCAATTTGAATTACACTGGAGATCCATGTGAAAATATACCAAATAGATGTTCATGGACATGAATAGGAAATAAAAAGGTGGTTGCATGACATAGGTTGTCATAGTCACAAACAAGGCCCAATAAAACTAGTCTCATAATGAATCTAAAGATATATGTATACAATGGAGTAAAATTTGATCTCCCATGGTCACTAAAGCCACATATGTACTTGTCCAATGAAATATAGCAACAACTCAGAAAATTTGTGACTGTGAACTGATGTCTTCAAGTCTTCTACAAAATCTGCCAAAGGTGCAAGTCTACATCATATGAATAAAGGAGTTGAGGTTGAACACAATGAGACTTCATTTGATTACCGGTCATTAAGGTATACCATTAACAAACACGAGACAACCTACCGATAATGAAAGTAGGTATCAAGGCACCGAGTACATTCTTACAAGTGTGAATAAAGGTTTTGAGGTTGAACACTTGAAGAATCCATCGATCAGGAGACATTGATGTATTCCCAATTGTCGATGGTGGGAGAACCTGCCACTAATGACTGCAAGCCTCTAGGTACTCATAGGACTCTAGGTCTTGTTTCCAGAATATATGGGATGAACTCCATGGAAGGAAACCTGCTGAAAGGAGAGCATTAAGGCATCTCTCATCATTCATCATGAGGTACACAGTAGGAGCTTGATTATTTGGAGGAATTCAAAAAAGAACATGTTCACGAACCAATGAACCTGTGTGTCTTTCACATGTGCCAGATGCAAGAGGTATACAAAAAAGAACCTCTAAATAGAAGCCAATAAGGAAAATTGTTGACAAAGGTCCTTTTTTCATAAATTTAGTCTACTTGGTTTGAAAAAAGGGGTAAACTTACACTAAATAAATGTCCCTTCAAATCCAATTTACGATTGTGAAAGAGACAAGTTCACTCGACAATCTTTTCGCTTTTTTAGAGAATCGGAAAAAAGATTAAATCAAACTCGTTGGGAGTTTTCTAAGTGGAATGTCATGGGGGAGTCCAGGGCTCCCATGCAGGACTTCTGTGAAAGGTCAGAAACTTACGTACAATTGACACAAGATTGGGAAAACCCAAAGATTTCCAAGTAGAGGGGGATAAAATACGTGCGAAGGTTACCTTCTCAATGATATATCGGAGAATTCCTCTTATTTGAAAGGGCATAGAAGAAGGAATTTGATACCCCACCAGACCATCCCAGTAAAATGGAACCTCCCTAAGACTTGGAGGGAGCATACTCTAGGAGAGTAGAACACTCTCTTGTTCAGAAGATATAGGATTAGAAATGTTAATCACATGGTCAAAAGTTGCCCCGCTCCTCAAAACATGAGTGGTGTTGGAGGAATATTGCATCGGCATGACTGTTGTGTCAATCAAAGAATAAATAGAATGTTGGGAAACCAAAGATGACTCTGAATGCGAAGGTCTATCAGATAAGGACTGTGCTTATTCTACTACAATAGTAGTAGGGAAAAAGCGAGTTAAATGACCTCCTTTGAAAATCCTACAAAGGAACTTAGGCTTACGTACTATACATTGAGGCATCTCAATTGTATGAATTCCCCCAACATCACTCACAATGGTTGGTGGCATGCTCTCAGTGTGACTTGCATAGGCTAATGGTTCATCTCCAACATGATGTACAAATATTGGTGATGATTCTCCAACATGGATGCCCGTGGTTGGAGATATGATGTTAGTTTGACTCATGGCAACTAGAGTTGTACCCTAGCATGACCTGTAGTGGCTGGACTGGTGGCGACGGTTGGTTGCGGAATTTAAGACCAAGGTCCTGGGAAAGACTGGTTTTGAGAAATTTCAGGCCAGGAAGGATTTTGTTCTACACCCTGTCCCTGCCCAATAGGGTATCATCCTCATTCAAATTGATTCATAGAGGATTATGAAGGCATCATCACTGAAGTAGATGTTTGTGAAGAGAAAAAGCATGACAAGGGTTATGCAGGTGAGGATATATGTGTCCCCCAGATGAAGGTATTTCGTGAAGGGGGTAGCTTGTACTATAAAACTAACTCCCTCCATATGAAATACTAGAATTTATATGGATTTCCGTCATGGGAAAAGTTTTTTTAGGAACTCGCATAGCGGACGAAGGATATACGGATGGGGTGTAATAAGTAGAATAACCACCCATTTGAGAACTTTCTCCTAGAAAAGTGAATCTAGGTTTGGATTCATAAGAAGGGACATTCCAACCACCCACTGTGAGATTCAGTTGAGGGATATGACTCCCATCAAACGAAGATGTATAAAAAGCAGTCATCATGCCCCCAGATCCAAAACTAGGATTCATATAAACATGCGAGGGAAAGGATGGAAAGGGTGAAGGCATTTTTGGCATATCAAGAGGAAGATGATTAGATACCCAAGGTATAGACTGAGTATCATGATTCTATATACCATTATGAAACACAGATGGATTCAACCCCATGAAATGAGATAATTCCATGGGGGAGGTAGCGCTAAATGAGGGAGTCAAAGGAACTCCACTATCCATAATAATGAACACTCACACACAATACAAAATCCTAAGGTCAATTAATGATCAAAGAGCACACAAAAATAAATAAAAGGCTAATATGCACACAAACAGGATAAAGTGGCTGAAAGGGGCCTCCCTTCCTAAAGAAGGTATGCCTCGCCCAAGAAGGGCTTGAGACTCCTTTGTAAAAGATCGAAGGTATCAAAATTAGTTATAAGGGACCTCATGGGATTAACAAACAGTCGATCAGATCCCCTAGGAGAGGTAATCCTCCATAAAGGATGTGTGTTGTTCGACACTTATCTAACCCAGGGTACATGAAGAATAACCCGTACAAGTAACCTATGTGGAACCTATGTCAAGCAACTAATCAACCACGATATAACTGATGCGCAGGAGAACAATCCTAAGTTAGGTCCATCGTATGGGCAGGGTAACAAATCATGAAACCTCGAAAGCACCGCCTCTCACAGAGGTAAAGTTACTATCAAGATACCCATATATGAATAGATCCACAGAAATATATATGACACTAAGAAGGTATTGGGGGGATATCCCCTCAACCAACTTCATGCGAACTTATGCTTAACTTCGATGTAAGCAAAGCCTCCTAACATCACCAATTATACAATGGATTTCACCACTCCCTTAGTCAGACACATATGTTGATTTAATAGCCTTTGAGAAGTTTACTCACAAAATCCTATTCCAAGGCTCTAAATCCTAATCTAGTTTGTGCACCCTAAAAATAAAATCGTTTCTAATCAATTTTAAATTTATAAGCATTGCTTTCAGTGGCCTTTCTTACTCAAACATGTGCAGTAGTGAAACTGATGATGTTATGACTAAGAAAGTAAAATAAATGAATATAAATAAAATGCAAAGTCCTAACTTCAATTCCCAATAAATGATAAACTTTTTAAAATGAAATTTTCAATTTAATTCTGCAATTCAAAATAAGATGCAATATTTCCATACATGTAATAAGATCAATGATAAGAACCCAAGAGATCAAATGCCAACAATGCAAAATGTTTATTATTTTTGTATTTTCAATACAAAAGAATGAAAACGCAAGTGTTGAAAAACAACTTGATATGAAGGTTCTATTGTATGTAAACAAAGACAAACTAAGTAGGATATCAAAAAGAAAACACCTAGCCCAATATTCAAGGACAATCAATGAAAAGTATGATGAGAAAGGAACCTCCTGGAAATTCAACCAAAGAAAGGTTTCCTATCACTCTATAGGCACTTAACAGTCATAACAAAGACCTAAGAAGACTCAACAACCATTAAAACTTACCCAACAAACATCAAACTCAGAAACCAAGCATACAAGAATGATGTACGTGACTGTTCAGGAGAAAATCACATATATATGCTTCCTATAGAATGACATCATGTGCATGTACGCGACTGTCAGGAAAAAACCCGCATATATGTATTGAAACACTGCCAGGTTAAGGATAAGGCTAAGAAACTTAGACTCAAAATGAACAGAGGATGTCAAGCAATCAGACGATAGGAAATTCAATATAGACGAGAGCAATCAAAGGAGAAAAAAACTCCAAACCCCAAAAAGAAGATTCCATCCCCAGTATGGTCGTCAATTTTGTTACGAGGAAAATCTCTCTATGGAATGGGGTAAACCACAACAGACGTAAATGACTGCAAAAATCAACTCTAATATCAAGTATTATATATAAACAAATATGCTAACGAGACAAGATAAAGAGCCTACCTCGTGCAGATGTTCGATGAAGTCCACCGTTGAGCACTTGACTCAAAGAAATACATCTGCAACTTGTCCTCAACAACCAAGATACACAAACATATGGTGATAATATATAAAGTTATCACATTCAATAGCATAATCCATCAATATTCATAACAAATATGTCCATGGAATAAAAATTCAAATATTTGCAAGACATTAATTGGACGAGAAAAGAGTATTTCTATTAAAATGTAATCAACAGAAGTGTATGCATGACAAATTTATGTGTCGACACAGTTCAAAATCGAGAAACTAAGTCCCTTCCAGTTGGGCCTCCACCACTTCAATCCTCCACCAAAGGCAAGCTCATATAAGAGAGACAATAAGGTTATCCATCCAGTAGGGAAGAGCGTGGGGGCCGAACAATGTGTTCAGACTTAAAAGGATAAAGGGATGCAGACTCAATATGATGTGAATAATTTCTCCAGAGTAACTTTTCTCTCAAAGTTGAATTCTTCTCCTCTTTTACACAACTTGGATATGGCCCATTTATAGCCTTCAAATGGAACTGAAAGGTCAAGTCTGAACGTTTCCAGTATATGGAAGGTCAAGGATCATGGATCTCATGATGTGACATGGAAATCCAACACCATTTTTTAATTTTGGGCACAAAACCCAATTTACGCGGGATGTAATGGTGGAACCTGCGTATACACATGCTATATAATAGTTAGGGCGCGTATATGTGGGAAAATGTTATTTTTATATCTGGGAATTGCAAAAAGGGACTTCAATTCTTCATAGGGAAATGGAAAAGGACTTTTGAGCAAATTTTCATAGGGTGAGGCAAATATTTCTATAAAATTTCTAAAAAGAACTTTAGTTTGTGATGGAACTAACTAGCAAGTTAAAATACTAGGTTGATTATTTATTTTCGAAAGTGTAGCAGAAAAGATGACAAATGATGTTTTCATGTTGGATATTCATTAGACACATATCTAGAATGGATTTTGTGATGTAGTCTTTTGGAGGACCAAATAATTTTGGTTCATATTTGGGCAAGATATGTTCATGGTGTTTTGGAAATTTATGAAGTTGTCTAGGTAGAACCAAATAATTCTAGGCCAAAAGGAGAATTCATGTCTCTCAAATACTTAATGAAAATTGCTTTGGAAAAACATCTTGTACAACTTCAAGTGTTTGGTGACTTCCATTTTGTCATCTCCTAGGTGCAAAACAAAATGTTGGTTCAAAATATTACACTATTCGCTCTTTAAAAAAAATCAAGGTGAATACAAGTCATTTCATTCATATTACCTTCACACATGTCTACAAGGATTTGAACACTCTAGTTCATTCCTTGTCAAAATATGGTCTATTTTACACGTTGGAGAGTTCATTTTGGAGGAAGTAAAAGATGGGGTAGCTACTGGAATTTAACAAGAGATCCTATTATATTATGTTCCAACTTCAAAGTTTTATTTTGAAGATATTAGATGAGGAGGACTATAATATGTCAATTGTTTTTTGTTTTTATTTTTTTAACAAAAGTTGGAAGATTTTGTTCATTGAAAAGGTCGTGGTCAAAATCGTTGGATACAAAAATACCAAGTTCAACACAAAAATATAGAATATTCCCTACTACCAGTTCTACCAACAACCATATGCCTTGTTATTACTTGTCAAAATTCCACACTTGTGCAAAATTGGTAAACATAGTTTATTTTCCTAGGTTTCTACATGCGTGACTGCAAGGGGGGTTCCTTCTTCAGAAGGTTCCTTTTTGTACCTGAGGTAGTTGTCGCATCACACTTATAGTACCTCTAGAGAGTGGTCTCACGAAGCAACAAATACTTGCACTGAGAAGGGTTGTTTTGTGGATGTCGAGGTAACTACTTCTCATATCTTTGTTGACAGATTCATTTCCTATCTCTGAAATATCCCTACTTCTTTTGTTTGATTGATATTATCTCATAGGAACTTTGATAGTGTGTTCTCTTTGATTTATCAAGACCTTAGGATTGGTTTTGTGTCTATGGTGTCAATTTTTGGAACTACTAATGAAGGGACCCCTTTTTCTGGGGAACCATTTGTTTTTCCTTCTGTGGAACATGTTGGTCCTCATATCGCCACTTTGACTCTTCCTAGACTCATGATTGGGTTACCGGTCTGGTTTTTTTCCACTCTAGTGAACAAAAATTATCCCAGTACTTTGTCCATAAGCACTCCACCCCAGTACCATCAACCTCATATTGACCCTCTTCCTTCTTCGCCCGTGCAATATTCTTCCTATTCTTCCTCTTTTCCTAGTGAAATCTCTATAGCTAGTAACTAGGTGGATAAGAAGAAGAAGAAAAGGAAGATTAAGAAGAAGAAAAATAATCTAGGGGGAAAGCTTCCAACCACTGCAAGGCATGTTGGAATAAATCAAACAACTACTTTTCATCATGATGAGAGTTTTGATAATGTTGAAAATTCTACCAAGACACAACGCAGGCACAAATCCCCTTGCAGAATTTGTAAGGGTGACTACCTTCTTAAGTACTTCCCTAGTATTCTAAAGGTTGTATAAGTGTGGTATCAAGGTTCTCAACCCGAGCCATCAACCACTGCAGCTCATGCTGGTGAAAACCAATCAACTAGTGATAATCAGGTTGAAAGTAAGTTAGGTAAAGTGAAAACTCTTGTTGGTTATGTAAGGAGATGCACCGTACCTACCTTTTTCCTTGCATGGATTAATCTTCACATCTATGGGAAAATATTGTCGATGTCCAGCCACAAATTTCCATAGATTACCATAAACTCTCTCCCAACCGACCATTGATTGATGAACTGGTTAATCTCGTCCCATCATCAGTAAATCTGGCTCATTAGGTAATCCATCTGGTTCCATCATCATTTGAGTCGGTTTATCAAGTGATCGATCCGATTTCACCTTCGATCGATCCCACTCTCCTCTTGAAAAGTGAATTTAAAGTGGTCGATCCAATACCAACCTTGGTCGATCCCACTCCTCCTTTGAAGAGTGAGGATGTCACTAAGGTATTTCTTGTTACTATCAATTATTATGGATAGGGGGGCACTTCACCCATCCCAAGGACACCCCCTTCAATAAATGTGATGATTTCCATTGATTGGAATCGTCTAATAGAACCTCGTATTCCTTCCTACGCTCCTTTTGAGATCATGGTCAAAGTTTGTGGTAGGATCACAATACCTAACACTATAATAGAAAAATATGCTTCTATTAGCATCCTATCTTTGAATGCTTGGCAAGCTCTTGGTTCCCCTTAGCTTTCACCGGTGACTCATAATCTCTTGGATTTTAACAAATGGATTAATCAAACTTTAGGGACCATTCCTCGGCTACATGTTACTTTAGGAGGGAAAAATGTCTATCTTGATGTGATGGTAGTCCACGACCCCTTGGATTTTAATTTTCTCCTGGGGAGAGACTATGTTTATGTGATGAAGGATCTTGTGTCCGCACTCTTTAGAGTTACGTGTTTCCATCACAATGGAAACATAGTGACCATAGACCATCTTTCATTCATTGGCCCTCATATGATGGTCAACCATATAACTTCCATGAACGTTCCTTACGTTCCCACAACATCCACCCCGCTGCAGGTCAATTATGTGGCAACTTGTCCCATGAATTCAAATCTAAATGAGAAGGAATCTATCCCTTCTTCTGATTTATATCTGGTAGTTGTAATGGTGATATCTTTGATAGGGCTATTAGAGCCTGATATCCCTACCCCTATCACGACCCTCCACATGTATTCCTTCCAAAGTGTGGTTATGCCATATAGCGAGGATCTCTTGGAATCCATGATTGAGGTTTATCCCTTGACATGCATTCCTTATAGATAATTGTCCTCTTGGAAGCCATGATCAAGTAGAGTTCAATGAACATAGTTTTTCTGGTTCCAATTTCATTAAAAAATGAAACCAGGTTTCGAGCATAGTTCTCGTTTCTATGTAAAAATGAAACCTACATCATGAGCATAGTTTCTAGTTTCAAGCTTGTTTAAAAATGAAACCTACATCATGAGCATAGTTCTTTTCCTATTTCAATCTCATTAAAAAATGAAACATACTTCCATGAGCATAGTTCATCATCTATGTCAAGCTCGTTAAAAAATGAAACAAACCCCCCTCCATTCGAATCAAGTATCACTCTGGATCAAATACTTGAACCTTCTTTTCATATGCCTAGTGAAAATGTTCCTATTAGTAACCAGATGCCTAAACGAAGAAAGAAGAAGAGTCATCGAAGGAAATTATGCTTGGGGGGTAGATCTATAGCCTCTGAAAATCATGATGGAGTGAAGCCACTAGTTTCTACCAAAGAAAATGGGGGAAAACTACCTATAGAGAGACACACTACTAGGAGTGAACCTCGATTGGGGGTCATTCCCATCATAACGTAGTAGATTTTTATAGAATGATCTTAGTATTTTAACTTTCTCATGCTCGTAAATACATGAGAATAGGTTACTGATCTAAGTATTTTTTCTTTCTCGTGCTCTTTAATACATGAGAATAGGTTACCGAGTATAATTTTATCTCTTTTTCGGACTTGTAAAATCTATATGAAAAAGGAACTCTTTGGAGTTTGCTTTAAGCTCTTTTCAGACTCCCTAAACATGAAAATATTTTCGAGTGAGATTTCTTCCCTTTACACTCATTAAAAGGTTTGAAAGGGCGTCTTTCGAGTGGTATTTTATCTCTTTTTTGGCCTCGCGAGACTAATTACGAAAAATGAATACTCTAGTCAAGCATGACTAGAAGAGTTTTCCTTGGTATTGTTTTACACTTTTTTGGGGCTTGGGAGACTAAATTTACAAAAAAGTCATCCATGGAGTCGTCTTTAAGTTCTTTTTAGACTCTCTAAATGTGAAAAACCATAGATTTTACCTTCTATGGGCTTGTAAAACTATGCATAAAAGAACCTATGTCAGTCCGATCTACAAGACCCATATGAGACCAAAACCTTACTTTTTCAAGTTTGTTAAACATGTGAAGAGGGACTTACCGAAGGTGAGTTTTATCAAGCACGTGTTATCCTCCTTGAGATCATTAAACAAGAAATAGGTACTCATCTATCTGGATGGGGGAAAATTGAAGGAAGTGGGTCAAGTTTCTTGAAACCTTTAAGACAACTTTCATTGTCGCCCTTTAACATGGCACATGTTTGTATCTTTCCTTACATTTGTTTAATTCACTCACCTCTGAGTCATTCCAATCCCATGAGTCCTGTTACTCCTTCGGCTCACCCGAAGAGTGCCCCAGTGATCGCTGCACTATGTTTTGGTCCATTTCTCAAATGCATCAATGTTTCCAAGTATTGCGTCATGCCTCATAATGTTTAAGGGAAGTTTTTCATTCCAAACCAACCATCTACAATATTACTAGTTTTCGTTCCTATGTCAGTCCATATTTATTTAATCCACCATCTCATATCACTTTCCTATGATAGTTTCATGTTGATGATGGGGGATACATAAGAGTCTTCCTTCGACAAGTCTTTTCCTATAGAATTCAACACATTATCCAAGAATTAGACTTAGAAACAAAACAATACCTTGGAACCTACATGCCTCAATGGCATGCCTCCTCGCTTTCGAAAGTGGGTTTACATCAATGACCCCTCATCGATTGATTCCACGGATGTTCGAATTCATCTCATTATTCACATTCATTGGAGTGTACTATAGGTTCCTTGGGATTCATTGACATCATTGGTGATTTTCCCCGTGCTTGTTAATGGTATACATCAATGAACAATAATCAAGTGATTTCTACCATGTTTGTCATCAAATAATCTATTCACATGGATAGAATAATATTGTTTTGGGATCAAGACAAAGACTCTGGGTTGAGTACTCACCTTGTTCTGTGCTTTTCCCAAGCTGTGATGGAGATCATTTGACTGATATACATACTATTACATAAATCCACTTTGTATTGGTCCATGGCTATGTTATTATCATATCATATCTCCACTGTGTATTCTTTCGTGGCTGCAATTAGTTCATGTCATAGAGGAATGGATCCACATTGTATATTTGGTGTCCATCTTCATATTCAATATCATTATGGATCCACAATGTATTGGTCGACGACCATGCTTTTAATCATTTATATTTTAAGCATAGGTATTCCTTCCTCGGGAATGAAACATATATTTATATTGTTTGATGATTGTTTGCATCTTCTACTAGGTTCCCCAAATCCAACACCCTTGCATTGAAGAATCTATAAAGTGTTTCAGTCATCTCTTTCCTCTTTCGATTTCACACTTTGGGGGGGAAATTCGTTACATGTCAAAATTCCACACTTGGGCATCATATCATAAGTGTCACAAGTGTCATAAGTGTCACACTTTATTTGTCGCAAGTGTTGCAACTTGTCTCATACACTTTTGTTAAGTGTCACAACTCAATCAATACCATAGAAACACTTGTCACAACCCCTAAGTCATGGTAGAAGAATAAGCCCCATCACCTGACAATCAAAACATCTTTTTTACCTGAGAATTTGACCATTTTTGGGAAATTAAGAATATTGGTGCTCCTATGCCCATGCTTAGGGAGAGTCGGTGCTCCCTCTTCCATGATAAAGGAGCGCCATGGTGCCATGTCTTCAACTCTAAGGGAGCGCCATGTTGGTTAGAGGAAATCAAGAGATGTTCCACCTTTTCCTAAGGGCCAACTCTCTTGGGATGAGGTTTGTTGTGGTCAACTCCTATAATATGGATTCATCTTAGGATCAAATCCTAACCTTAAGGATCCATATCCTCAACCAACTCCCTCATTTTCTCATGGTGGTTGTGCCTCTCAAGCCTATATATTGAAGGTATTTCCAAGGTGAAGGGGGGGGAGAATTCAGGTATCAAACCTTTGATTATGGGAGAAAATAGTGGAAGCATCATCATTTTGATATTGATTCATTCGTGAAAGGGTTGGATGAGGAGAGCTTGGAGAGGTTGTTGCAACATCAATCGTGTTATGTAAGTATCTTCTTATTATTTCTCATTTAATATATACTTGGCCTATTTCCTTCAAGTTTATGTCTTGTTACATTTGTTTGTCTACTGTTTCTCTAATCTTAGTAGATAGAATTGTCTTATCTAATAAAGTAGAATAGGAGATAGTTATTTACCTTTGATGTCCATTACAGATATCAGTTTTCACCAGGGATCTTGAAGATCAATCTCATGGATTGTAAGCAATGAGGACACATGTAAAAAAAGGTACATCATATCCTTTCTCTCCTTCTCGATTTGATTGTTTTAGATGGGTTTAAAGGGATTTTAGTGTACACTTGTACTCTTTCTGTCTTGGTATATGGGTCTGGAAATATAAGGGAAGTTTCACCTATCTGTAGGGGGAACATTCTGTAACACTTTCCTAACTTTAGCGAATCTCGAGATTTTATCCCTACTACAAAAATTGGTAGAGTATACTTAGTAATATATATCGTTAATACATACTGAGAAAAAAAACATAATTAGACATGACTTGTTGGATACTGACCTATATCTCTATTTATTGTGGCATTGTATTTTTCAGTTATGTCATGAACTTCCGCTGGCTCCATTGGTTCATTTAAATATAGCAATCGAACCTCCTCCATAATTGTTGTGTGATAGAGACAAAAAATGGGGGTCCTTCGAATCGATGGACCTATGGGTTATGGCCCATGAAATGGGATGTAATATCATCCATGGTAGAAATAACACTCAACAATATCCTTATCCATAGTCCCCTGGCACACAACTAGAGTATCGATCTATGAGGTTCATAGAAACCTCATTTTTCCCTTTTTCATTTCTCATTATATTCACATCATACTTTGGTCTCCATTGCAGGCTTCTTACCAATGCTCAAAACCATCGGGATTCATTCTGGTGCTCATTTATGAAGTCTTCCCCTAGTCCAATGTTCAATGATAGACATCGATTCTCCATGTAATGGGAGGTCACAATTTCTTCTTGTACATTATTGTTATCATTAAACCACATTCAATTATTTCAGACATGTGGATGGTTGGACCTCCTATCACGATAATGATTAGAACTGGATCACCATTGATCTATCATGTGATTGACGGTGAACCTTTCTCCACTCTAAACATGTGATGCAACTGCCTATGATTTCATGCATGCAACTCCAATTTAATCTTGTAACATACATATGCGACCACTTCTCCCACACATTCATCATATTAACTTAGGGATTAGACACAAATTTACATGCACTGAATCACACAATATTAACTAACACAAGAATACACAAATATTACACACTTTTCATTAATGGATTGAGCTTGATCACAATACGACCTCTCTGGTCCTGGCCTCCCTCAACCCAGTTTACATCATGAATGACTTCCTTTTTTTACACACATGAAGAATTACAAATATATAAGAATGAATACTATCATGGATGATTAGAGATCCATAATATTCTCTGACCAATTTCTCTAAAATAGTAGTTCCATAATCATAATTATCAAAACCTATCGGTGTTTACATGAAATTCGAGGAGAATCACATCCTCTTTCCCATGCATTCACCTTCTGGAATATTTAATATTTTGGATTTGTTTTAGGGGGGTTTCGCTCTTGCATCAGAATCTCAGGGTTAAAAAGTTTCATGACCTCCTATTCATGTGTCTTTAATTGTTGCATCATCTTCACTCTAGTCTTCCTTTTTCCTCATGTATCACTCCATCTAATATTGAGCTTCTCCTCATGCTTGACACTGATATGAAACTAAGCCTCTATAGCAAGCCTCCACACTTGCTATCCAATACCTCACCAGGATTCCTTCTGATATTTGGCCTTTTGGTATTATAGGTTCTCTCTTCTGGAACCTCTCTGAGCATCCTCTACTCCTCTAGGCTTCTACACCTACCCAATTTCACATAGATACATCTTTCCCTTCTTTGATACCACTTGATAAAGACAAAAAATGGGGGTTCTTTGAATCGATATACCTATGGGTTATCACCCACGAAATGGATTGGAATGTCATCTATGGAAGAAATAACACTCAACAATATCCTTATCCATGGTATCCTGGCACACATTTGGAGTCTCGATCCACGAGGTTAATAGAAAACTCATTTTTCCCTTTTCATTTCTTTTTCTATTCACATCGTTCTCGGGTCTCCATTGCAGGATTCTTACTAATGCTCAACACACTTGGGATTCATTCTAGTTCTCATTTATGAAGTCTTCCCCCTGTCTAATATTCAACGATAGTCGTCGATGCTCCATGTAATGGAAGATCATGATCTCTTCCTGTACACTATTTTTAGCATTAGATCATCGTCAATTTTTTCATACTTGTGGATGATTGGACCTTATATCATGATAATGATTAGAACCAAATCACCGTCAATCCATCCTATGATCGACGATAAAACTTTATCCACTCTAAACATGCAACAAAACCACCTATGATTTTCATGCCTGCAACTCAAATTGAAGCATGTAACATACATATGTGACCTCTTCTTCCACACATTCATCATATTAAATTAGGGTTTTGACACATATTTACACACACAAAAGGAAATGGTGTTAAGTAACACAAGAATACACAAATATTACACATTTGTCATTAATGTATTGAGCTCAATTACAATAAAACCTCTATGGGACTGGCCGCCTTGGGCCTGATTTACAGCATGAATGGTCGACTTTTTTTTACACACACGAAGAATTTAAAAATATAATAATGAATACTATTGTGAATAATTAGATATCCATGATATTCTCTAACCAATTTCTCTAAAATAGAAATTCCAAACTCATAAATATCAAACCCTATTGGTTTTTACACGAAATTTGAGGAGAATCAAATCCTCTTTCCCACGCATTCTCCTTCTGGAATATTCAAGATTTAGGATTTGGTTTAGGGTTTTTTTTATCCTACATCATCATGCCTCCATTATCCTCCCAAGAAGATGAAGACCTATGCCCCTGGTCCCTCTGCTCAAGCTGGATCTGCATTATTTCAAGTTGGCTGCAGAGAAAATCAATCTCATCTTGTAGTTTCCCCGTCAAGACCCGATTTTGAGCCAAAGTATCCAGAGAAAATGTGATTATGGAGCTGAGTGAACTAACCCGGATGACCATACGTTGGCATTCAATAAATTAACTATTCTCCATTTTCCACTCCTCCTCTGCATTAACCTCTTTATCCCTGATTGCCATATTTTTCCACCCTCCCCAAACTTCCAATACACAGTGACACCACAATCAAAATGAAATAATTTCGACCGGGACTACACCGTAAGAAAAATAAATACCAGGAAATTCAATCATTTCAAACCCCAACACACTAGAAAGGAAACAACTCATATGACCAACATACCGATCCAACAAAAGACCAGAATGGGATACCACTACCAAGACCTCATTGTTGAATTTAATAGAATCATAATTGATCCATAATAAAACCATGCATGAACTTTATACCTATAAATCCTTGTATAAATTAACTCCCATGAGGTGGCCATTCGGGCTATCCATCATGCTGATGACTTGTCCCAAATTAACCATCCAAAACTATACTTCCCATCCCTTACCTTGCCTTTTCATGACGTCGACTTTCTTTTCCTGAGTCAAGTCCATTATTCTTGGAATGAAATTGTACATAGTACATACCATCGACCCAAATCTCCTCTTGTGCCCACAAGCCAAGCTTCCCATCACACTCAATACACTAATTGAGTGCCTTTCCTTGT
>ML851769.1:0-10523 GCA_009831015.1 Picea engelmannii
AATGGGCCCACAAAAAGGAATGAAAAATCTGGAATACATTTAATCCCACAAAGTCTGTGCTACTTTACAAGTCCCAAAGCTGTGCTTCACAGTTTCCCATTTGTGGCAAATCACACAAAGCCCATCAGACAACGCTCTCCAATTTTTAAGCATTATGCACTTGCTGCATTGCCTGGAAATGTCTTCTCTCAGAACGATTTGCTCAGAATATCGGGCTACTCCCAGCCTCCCCAATTTCCAAGTACTGCTCTCTGAGCACTACACGCTTGATGCTGCTTTGCTAAGGATATCAGACTACTCCCCTCCTCTCCAATTTCTGAGCACTACAGACTTTATGCCTTGTTCTGAAATGTCTTCTCACAGAATACTTTGCTCAAAACTCAGAGCTACTTCCCGCCCTCCAATCTTAGCTGGCTTCCGAGTATAGCTGCCATAATCTAATCCCAGAAAACCTGTGCTACTTTACAACTTCCGAAGCTATGTTTCATAGTTTCCCATTTATGGAAAATCACAGAAAGCTCATAAGAAAACGCTTCTCCAATTTTTGAGCATTACACAATTGCTTCCTTGCTTGGAAATGTCTTCTCTCAGAATTTTTTGCTCGGGAAATCAGGCTACTCCCTGCCTCTCCAATTTCTGAGCACTAAGCACTCGCTGCCTTACTCTCAAATGTCTTCTAATTCTCTTGGAACGCTTTTCTCAGAACTCAGAGCTATTTCCTGCCCTCTAATCTTACAAGCGCTAGCTCCCCAGTACAGCTGCCATAATCTAATCCCACAAAACCAGTGCTACTTTACAAATCCTGATGCTTTGCTTCATAGTTTCCTATTTTTCGAAAATCACACAAAGCCCCTTAAGACAACACTTCTCCTATTTTCGAGCATTACACTTGCTCCCTTGCTTGTAAATGTCCTCTCAAAATGTTTTCCTTAGGAAATCAGTCTATTCCCAGCCTCTCCAATTTCCGAGCACTACACACTTGCTTCCTTGCTCTGAGATGTCTTCTCTAGTAATGCTTCACTCAGATCTCAGAAGTACTTCCTGCCCTCTAATCTTCAAAGAGTCGGCTTTGCAGTACAGCTGTCATAAACTAATCCCACAAATCCTGTGCTACTTTACAACTCCCAAAGTTGTGCTTCATAGTTTCCTACTTGTGGAAATCACACAAAGCCCATCCGAGAACACTTCTCCAATTTTCAAGAATTATGCACTTGCTGGCTTGCTTGGAAATGTCTTCTCTAGGAATGCTTTTCCCAGGAAATCCGGCTACAGCCGGCCTCTCCATATTCCCAAGCACTGCTCTCTACGCACTATGCACTTGCAACCTTGTTCTGAAATGTCTTCTCTTGGAATGCTTTGCTCAGAACTCGAAGATACTTCCTGCCCTCTGATCTTCCTGCTCAGGGATTTGGATCATCCTTTGCCTTTCCAATTTCTGAGCACCAACTTTTCATAATAGTTGGGTTTCCCCTTTGCTCATAAGTCTCCATACCTAGCCATTTTTTGTAATTCTTTACTCAGAATGCTCTGCTCCGACTGCCAGTTGTTCACCATTCTCAAATTTTCAAAGAATAGCCTCCAGTGGGCTTGGTGCTTAGCCAAATATACCTGAAGTACCCAGGTTCTTCTATGAGACTCAATGAGGCTTGAACTCGTGACATCTACAGACATGCACTCAAGTTTCGATATTGTGATCTCCACACAAATCTCCCCTCTGCCGGGTAACTTCTCAGCAATAGGGTTATGGTAGCAGCTGGATTTCATCAGAACAGACCATACTCGCCATATGGTCAAACCTACAGCTCCCTTGCCAATTCCAAAAGCTCTGAAAATTCCCTGATGTTCTGTCCAAAAGTATAATTCAACATTCCTGCAATATTCACACCACAGAGGCCATAGTGCATAAATTGGAGTTCTGAAACACCATTTTCAAAGGTCCACACCTTCAACGGAACTGGAGAACAACTTGAACCAAATTTCTAAAACTTCCAGTGTTTCAAGGCTAAAAACTGCTATGATCTGCCACTAGCCTAGCGGAGCACCTAATTCTGAGCATTATGCACTTGCTGCATTGCCTGCAAATGTCTTCTCTCAGAACGCTTTCCTATCACATAAATAAGCATCTTTAATACCTAAGCCTAAGTCATATATCAATGTGCATCCTTCATAAGATGACCAAGTGTATCATATCAATATGTGTGCCCTCCAATGGAACTAAGATTCTCCCGAGCGAAACTTGGAGCAATGACAAGGGTTGTGAACCTACACCAACAATGTGCTATGCTATCGACAACCTGCTTGTGTGGAAAAGAACTTGCCTGCACCCATCAAGCACAACATCCCAGTGTGCAGTAACTATCCCATGCACAGATCCATCCCCAACAAGAATCAATTATATAGATCATAAGAGTTTGATGTGATGATTGGGTGCATAATGAAGAAACAAGCATCCTTTTAATCTATTTTGCATACAAGTAATAAGGATGATAGATGTTTACTAAAACTCTAGTTGGAGATGCTGTGTGTTCATGATTGATCAATGAAAAAAGGATAAAACGATAATAAGAAAACTATAATGAGAGAGCACCTTTTCAGCATGTTCCTAGATATGATGTGAGAATACCTTTTAAGAAAACACTCCAACATAATGTTAGGATCTAGTTACAAATGGTGGTACATGGTGACATTCTTATTAAATGCTATTCTATGAACATGTCCCTTCCACCTTCTTCAAGTAGTATGAATGAAAAGTAGGGCACGGCTTAGCTTACAATGATAAGCAACAAAAGACAAAAGGGACAGCCAATTGGCTCACTATTTGGCCATAATTTGAGGTAAGCTCCCACACCATAATCAAAGATAAAGAAGGGAACATAATTTTGTGGTTGTTATGGTAAACAAAAAAAATCTGTGTATTATAAAAATGAATTTCTACAAAAACAAAAGGAAGTGAATTGGTTGTCTCATGCTTCATTTCTAAAGCTAGCTTGAATAATAGTGTCAACACATATACATCTTACAACAAACAGTACAAGGAAATAACAAGAGCCATCACATACAGAAAACAAACTAGAAATAACCAAAGGGCACCTATGTGCAATTGATAATTGATCTAGTTCCTTGAACATATTCCTAAAGGTATCTTCCAACGTAGATTTCATTATTGAGCTTCCCTCTAGAGCTACTAGTAGACCCTCTTTGAAGAGGGGGAGACCTTGGAAGTCACCACAAACCTATGTAAGCTTTGGTCTTCTGACACCTTTGGGCTCTCCTTTGAAGAGTGTTGAATTACCCCTTTGTTCTATTTCTCGCTCTTGTTGATTTATTTTTGCTTCTATTCTTAACAGCCTAAAAACACTTGTAATCATTTACCAAGTTGATTGTCAAAATTTTCTTGGGGTTCACCTTCTAGACAATTCTCTATCATGTGTGGCACAATCAACATTTGAATGTTGTGTATTCATAATCAAAAACCTGCATCCATTATGCCCCTTCCAAACCAAAGACAATCATTTTTGGCAAGAATTTGCTAAAACTTATCTTCACACATTCTACCATCAATAAACATGCCTTCAACCCTTCAATCACTATGACCAAGCTATTTGCCAAAGCAATTCCTAATCCTTTGAAAATATCTCCTACAAATGAATGGGGAGATTCAATAATCTTACCCACAATGTTGTCGTCGAGAGTGTCCAAAAGGCTAGGTTGAGTTCTAAAACCTTTCGCTTCACAAATAGACCTGTTATCGCACAGTTTGTAGTTAGGATAATGTATGGATGAAAAGAGGTCAAACTGGCGTAACTGAACCAATCCCACCCACTGTTACCTCAATGGGAAGGTTCTTTCTATTTAGGGAGGTAAGGCCCAGGGGAGACGTCCCCGGTGACCTGGGGTTTTGAGAAGGCAAAAGGGTTAGCAAGGCTAAGTGATAATAATCCCCCTCACAAGTCACCACCTGATCAGAAAGTCCGACTTATAGCCAATAAAGATAACCGGAAGTAATAACCAATAAGAGTACCTGCTCGAGACAAAGCAACAATAAAACTATATGTGCAAGCTTGCTTGCTGGTTAGTGCTTCATATAATAAATGACTTTCTGATAATAAGCAATTGATAAACAATATTATTGATGAAGCAAATCAAAGTTGTACAATAGCAATGATTACAATACCACTTCACAATAAATGGTGATGGCAATCAATGTAACAATATCAACACTTTATAGACAATGTCTTAACCAATCATTCAATTGCTTCAAAGATAAAGTAGATGACGCATATAGATGTTTATAGCATAGAAAGATGATGGCAGCAATAGGGTTAGTAGGGTTAGTCTAGGCTTGGGTTAGTGATGGTTAGGGTTTGTTCAAAGTATTGGAAATTTGTAGGATCAAGTTACTCAACACAAAAGGCCCTAGATCAATGCGCTCATAGGGTATATGGAGTCAAAAAGAGGATGCAAGGGCTGAAGGAGTAAGTGAAGATAATGAAACTAAAGACAAGAGAGTTAAACCTTGAGGTGTTGCTATGGCAAGGCCTCAAGGATGAAACCCTAGGGGAGAGAGGCTCACTTTGGTGTAGAAAAACCTAGGCCTCAATGCTCTCTCCTCCTTCTTTAGCTCAATGGCAAAAAACGACTAGCTCAAAAGATGATTGATCCAAGACAAGAGAGTTTGAAACTGACGTGTTGCTAGAGCAAGGCTTCACTAGTCAAACCCTAGGGAAAGACGGCTCACCAGGTGTAGGCTACCTTAGGCCTTGATGCGTCTCTCTCCTCATTAGGTCAACAAAAGTAAAACGGCTAGTTAGAAAGAAAGAATAGAGTGTTGCTAAGGCAAGGCTCTATCTTACTTCAACAAATAAAATGGCTTAAAACCCTGGTAGGGACATGAGACAAGGACCTTCAATGTGTGCTTGTCACCTATGGTTTGTTTTAGCAAATTGAAATAATAAATGCAAGAAAACAACACTACAACCATTCAATCAAGAAGTTTTGCATAAATTCACTTACATTTAACCAAGAAATCACATAGCAAAACCCTAGTTGTAATACCTTCCACCAAGCGAAATGCCAAAATGCCAAGAAAAAGTCTTCCTTCAACAAGTGCGCCTCACAATTTCAGTTAATAACCCTAAGAAGGGCGCAAATTTCAGACCTCACCAAGTGGTGAGTGAAAGATGATCAATAAATGAGAGTGAAAACCCTCAATATATAGTGTACCAATGACCTAAATTACATTTTAGATCATTAAAAGGCCGACAAGGCCAAAATACCAAAATCATATTGTTTTACATTAAATTTTTAAAATTAAAACCCTAATCAAGCAATAGAGAGACGTCATCCCCTTCTTAGGGTGGCATTAGCCCCTTTTAGGGAAAATCCAGCCTCCTGGAGTGAAATGTTAGCCCTCCTTGGGCTTTTCCATGCTACCACGCGTGCCAAAGCTGCCTCCCAAAACATCCATACTGCTGGGTGACGTCATGTGCATCCTGGGAGACGTCCCGGGCCTTCCAAGGCCAACATTCCTGTGGAGAGGGCTCAACCCCCCTAGGTACAGGTCTGCTCAGTTGCCTCTGGTGGATTCTCCTGCTCATCCCTGGTACAAACGCTCCACCCTGTCTTTGCCCCTTGTTGGGGTCTCAGCACCCATCGGGTGGGCTCTTCAGCCCCATGGAGGTCCGAACTGATCATCTCCCCATGTGTACTTGTCCAACATGGTACCTGTCCGTCGGGCATGATCCTGCACATCAACAGCTATGCCCTCCATGGACTCATAAGTTACAGGGATCATAGCAATGTCAATCACATCTCATCATCAATATTATTAAACATGTGCATAAAACCCTTATTATCCCAGTTAAATGCTCAAAGACATTATACAAGTCTGCAATACAAGTTTGGGGAAAGTGACAGGGCGCCCTATTGGGCTAGTGTCCACTGGAAAAGGAAAGTTCCCAGAAAAGACTAAATTTGAGTCATGTAAGTGGGTGAGGTGGATAAGGGATGTCCTGACAATGGGTGCAGTGAAAGCAGGGGAATGCAGAACTTTTACCTGTGGGTGCCTTTGTAGAAGGCGAGTTGCACATGTCCTGGATGCAATTGTTTCCAAGCCCACTCATGCCTTTATTCTTTTTTCTTTGTTCATTTTTTCTATCAAGAGGCTAATCAGGGGACACTGCCCTGGAGTGGTGACCAGTGGTGGTAGCGTTACCCACAAGTACTTTCACAGAAATGAGAAGGGTGGCTCGTGATGAGACCCCCTTTCTCTTGGCCATGCAACCGAGAGTCACTACCCTGGCATGGTAACCAGCTGCTAGTAGTGTCATACTGCTACGTACCCATGGACCTAATAGGTTGGCTCGTGATGAGACCCCCCATCCTCTAACTAGGTCTTGTTTAATTATTTTTATGGGTCCCTCTTGTTTCTTGTTGAGAAGCCTTTTACTGCTTTCTCGGGGATCCCTGGGCGAAGCATCTCGAGGTATACTACAACTGGCATTTCGATTTTGGCTTGGACTTTCTCTTGGTTATGGTTTGGACTTTCTACTTTGGTCTTTGGTTATTCTTGCTTGGTGCGCTAGCCTTGGAGAAAGGTGCACTACCTTGGTTGGCTATTGGATTGCTTCCGGAATTATTCTGTCTGTCAAGGTTAAGGTGCTCGAGGGTGGCCTTTATGCCTATGGTTGGGTGACAATATTGTTATATTGTCTATGGTGAAACGAGCACACCTATTTTTTCTAACAAGTTATGGGCCCACCCTATCATCAGACAATCTAACCACTGAAAGATAGATTGGGAGGCTTTGCTCAGTTATAGTTGCAATTGCAGTCAAAGTTTCACTGCAGCAACGAAACCCTAACCCTCTTGTTGAGGCACCTTAAGTGAAGAGCTTGACCTAATTCCTGGATAGCCTAGTGCTCCCTATCCTAGCGCACCTCCTAGTACTCTCAGCAAACCAAGACGTCAAGTTTGAGTTTTTGGTCAAAGTCAAAGGTTGACCAAGTCAAAGCAATCATGACTTACTCTATGAAGTCAGAAAACAAGTTAGAAGGGGCTTCTAACTTCAGAGCATGGAAAACAAGGATTGACCTCATCCTTGCCAAGAATAAAGTGTTGGATATCGTGAAAGGCAAGATCATGGAACCACAGTTTGAAGCAGGAAAAGAGAAGGAACCTCAGAACGTTGCAGTTATGGAGAAGTTCAAGGACAATGACATCAACGCTATGAGCATCATAGTGGACTCTGTAAAAGACCACTTGATACCCTATATCTCTCATCTTGACTCATCTAAGAAGATGTACAATGCCCTAACTAACCTATTCTCAGTCAGAAACATTGGACAAGTGATGAGTCTGAACAATGAGCTCTGTAACATGAAAATGAATGATGATGACAGCATAACATCATACTTTGTAAGAATATCTCAGTTAAGAGATCAACTACAAGCTATTGAAGAAATCATTTCAAAAAGGAACTAGTAAATATAGTACTCAGTGGCCTTCCCAAGACATGGGATGCATTTGCCCCAAGCATGAACACAAGAAAGGAGTATCCCACATTTGAAGAGCTTTGGACTTGTTGTGCACAAGAAGAATCAAGGATTAGCGCAAAAGCAAAATCCCAAAAGAAATATGATGACCAAGCCTTCACAGCAAAGTTCAAGAATTTCAAGAATAAGAGGAAGTTTGGCTTAAGGAAGAAACCAAATCAAGAAAAGGATATGTCAAAAAATACAATGCTTCAACTGTCGAAAATATGGTCACTACAGAAACCACTGTCCTGAGTTAAAGAAAAGGAAGGAAACAAACGAAGCAACAGTTGCCAAAGAAAGGGAACCCTCAAAGAAATCCAAGCAAGATAAAACAGACTTCTTCTAGTCAAGGTAACAATATTCTTCTATAACATAGTTCTTGTACATACCATGTTTACATAGTTCCTGTACATATCATGCATATCTATCTCTTAGAAGATAAGATGGTCAGTGAAACAATACTTATGGAAGAATAACAAGATAGGGATTGTTATTACAATGACTACAAGTCAAGTAATGCACATAAAAAAAGATGAAGTACATTAACAATCCTTGGTGACAATTCCTGTGGAAGCTATAATATAAGTAACAACTGCCAGATGGGCCACAATCAAAATCAAACTTGAAGAGACCCAGAAGGAGTCAGACCAAAAAGAAGTCAGTAATCAAGAAGAAACTAGAATAAAACGTGTGACACTTTGCCCAAAGCAATAAGGATGCAAACGAAAGCATGGACTCTCTTAGATGGAGGGAGTTGATTGCAGAATTCCGAAAGAAGAGCATGCATTCAGACATGAAGTCGGGATTAGGAGAGAGCTAATCCTAAATGATACGACTCATTGAAGAATCTGTGAAGATTATAAAGTATCTGTCCATGTTCCCCATTGGAAATAGCAGCCATGATAAGCAGCACGTGTTCAGTTTGACTCTAGAAGAAGTTTTCTTCGAAAACAAGTCTTAAGTATCCTTGGTTGTCCATCTACATCCATGTTCCTATGATGAAAGCAAGGAGTTGGAATCTTCAGGAAGGAAGGGCATGGAATCTATAGAAGACTCCATGGACCCAAAAGCTAAAGAGGAACATGAGGAAGAACATGAAGATTCCAAGAAAGAAAGAAAAGCCAAAACAACCAATTATTATACCGAGAATCATAAGACTACCAGCATGGTTTGACCCCACTAGAAGTAATCAAGCGAAAGAAATGGAAGTTGTGATGAAGAACAGTGTATGTGAGAAATTGTGAAAAAGACCTATGAATGGAAAGCATTGCAAGATTCAAAACTAGAGGTTCTTCCAGAAGGAAGGAGAAGGCTATGACAACAGCTTGTTCCAGTAAACCAGATATGCCTCTTGCAGTAACCATGGATTGAAATTTACATGTAAAAGATTGTTCATCCCAATAAAGCAAATTGAGAAAGAAGCTTATGTAGAGCAATCTCAAGGTTTTGAGGTATACCAGAAAGAGACACATGTATGCAAATGGAAGAAGACCTTGTATGGATTCAAGCAACTTGATGCAGAGTATCTCATCTATAGCAGAAGCGTGACGAGAACTTCTTATGACAGAAGAAGTGCTACTTGGATACGTTTCAGTTTGAGCTTTGCCACGATGTCATGGGCTAGCAGGAAACAGAAGTCTGTTGCACTCAACACTACAGAAATAGAGTATATTGCAGCTTGTGATGCTTGTACAGAAGCAATGTGGCTCCGTAAGTTGGTTTCTAGACCGTTTGATCAAGTGTTGAATTCGACCATGATATATTTAATGATCAGAACTATGTGAAGCTTTCAAAGAAACCAATGTTCCATGACAAGCCAAAGTGCATTGAGATCAAGCATTATATTCTCCGTGATAACTTCCAGAAGAGAAAAGTGGTTCTCCAGTATATCTCCACAGATGAGCAAATAGCAGATATCAGTACTTAAGAGACAAGTTGGGGCTCGTGAAGATGACTTCCTTATTGGAAAAGGAAATGATTACTCCCAGGCTGGGAGGGAGCATTGATATGTTATTGATTTATGGACAGTCATTTTCCAGTTTGGAAAATAGTCCAGGTTGGGTAGTTCCTTTCCAGTTCGGAAAGTGGTTCGAGATTTCTAACGAGCAATCATTTTCCAGTTCAAAAAATGGTCCAGATCGGACAGTCATTTCATAATGAAAATGGTCTGATAGATTGTCGATGTACCTAGACAGTGATTCCCCTTGTGGCCAGTGTGGGGAGAAGTTCTAGGACAGTCATTCTTCTTGGCAGTCACTCTGAGTAGTGGTCAAGTAGAATGGTCTGCCTCGTTGGGCAGTCGTTCTTTCGAATTTCACAATTGTGAGCAATTTTGAAGAATGGTCCGTTTTGGAGGTTGGTACAGGACAGCCATTTCCATATGAAATGGTTTGGACAGTCATTCCCTAGGGCAAACTCATTCTCTCCAAGTTGCATTGTGATTAGTGCTAGAGGAATGGACCAGTTAGGCGAATGGTCCAAGTTCAACAATCAGGGACAGGCATTCCCTAGGGCAGACTCATTCACTCCAGGTTGCACTGTGATTAGTGTCGGAGGACTAGCCCAGTTAGGTGAATGGTCCAGGTTCAGAAATCAGGGACAATTATTCTTCTATGCTTGGGAAGAATAGTCCAGATAGCCCATGGTTGATGTTTTACCTTCTGAGGGCAGATGCTCTTCCAGATCTCACAGATGTGAGTGGAAGAATGGCCCAGCTGACTCAGTTTGTATCATGATATTGTTTTATGCAGGTTGATATCAGATGATATGATTGTTGTGGAGACTGTATGTCTCTGGACAGTAGTTGTATGCTATTGTGGTGGATGTGATCCACTAGTAGTGACTTTGTGTCACTGGTTAGTAGTCGTGTGCTACTAGGAGTGGTTATGTACCACTGGGTAGTAGTTGTGTACTACTATGGATAGACACAGTTGTGTTCTATTGGATGGCATTGTTCTGATTGCCATGGAGACTATCACTAATGTTGAA
>ML851769.1:30930-41656 GCA_009831015.1 Picea engelmannii
GCGCATGAGTTTGGCAGACTTATTCCTTCCTGGTAGGATTTCTAGCCATCAGATTTCAGTGAGGTCAGTTGCAGAGTGAGGACACCAGCTGGAGCTTCATTCCTGTGGAGGGGTTTTCAGTTCTGACATCACAGTTGATTTCTAGAGCAGTTACAGTGGTTCTGGCAGTTTGCATGAGGGGCGCACCATCCAGGGGCGCATCTGCTTGAGGGAGCTTGTGTATCAACTCAGTTGGAGTTGCTATTGTATCAGGTTCCATCATTTATTGTGTTTACTGTAACCCATACTTGCTTTTCCTCATATATACATTTAGATCTCAAACTGGTTTTCCCCGTGGGGGTTTTGTCTAGGGTCATGTTGACCAAAAATACTGTGTCTACAAATGCATGCTATTAGTTCTTAGATCTGTTCATTATCAACAGTTAAACGATGTATTAGTTGTGTTATATTTATTTGAGTTGCATGTACTAATTTCCTATGGCAAAAACGACATGCTAGAGCACCCAAATTGAAAATATAACCAAAACAATCAGCTCAAAAGAACATGGACTGTTGGCTGTTATAAAACAACAGAAAACTAAAACAAGACAGTGAAAACTTAGAGCCTTTGCTTGGTCAAAGACAGACCAAGAAGGCAAGCTTCACATGGTATCAGAGCTTCGGTGGCTGATTTTTGGGACAATTGGGACAACATATTGAGTGGCTGCCATGTACTTCTTTCTGGCAGATTTTGAGGACAACCATTGACTTCTTCAATGGTTGTTAGAGGGCAGAAATTTTCAGAGGATTTTTGGGCAGTTTGGACACCTAGAGATCAGTGTCTTTTCACATCTACGCAGTAGGAGTGAGGCTGATTTTTGTGACCTCTTTTCACACCCATTTTGTTGGGAGTGAGGTCATAGTACATTGTCTCTTTTCACACCTGTGTTGACAAGAGTGAGACAGTGTGTTCCTTGGCAGAGCGACATCAGTTGGGGATTGCAGATTGGCAGTGATGTCAGCATCTCAGATGGGAGTTGAGGACATGCTAGCTGGGACTAGCAACTGGTCGTCATGGAAGGCTAGGATGGTCTTCGTCTTGGAGGACCTCGAGCTATGGGATATAGTCGAGGCAGTTGTTGCCCCTATTCCTGTCACTGCTCCCGTCTTGGTGGCAGAATACAGGAAGAGGAACAACAAGGCGAAGAGGACTATTTCTGATGCAGTCCGGGATCACATTATACCCCATGTGACGGGGAAGGCTCATGCATATCTTTATGCAAGCTATATGAGAGCTCAAATGAGAACTGGAAGATGGTTCTTCATGATCGACTCAGGGGCATTCGCATGCTCAAGGATGAGTCGGTGACTTCATTCCTTGGTAGATTCACTCAGATCATAGACGAGCTTGGAGCCGTCGGCGAGGTTGTTGAACCCAACTCTTTGGTGAGGCAAGCTTTGAATAGCTTCACCAAACCGTGGGATCCATTTGTACGTGGCATAGTTGCCAGAGAGGCCTTACCCACATGGGAGAGGATGTGGGATGACTTCGTCCAGGAGGAGATCAGATTAGCATCAGAGGCTTCTGGACAGAGGCAGCAGTAGCAGCAACAGACTGGTCAGGGTGAGGAGGATCTTGCTCTTTGGGCAAAGGGCAAGAAGAAGGCCGATCGGGGTGGTCGGCAAGGTCCCAAGACTGGGGGCCTACCACAGAGGAGTGGAGGAGCAGAGAGCAACAGTGGTCAGGGTAGAGATATGAGCAAAGTGAAGTGCTTTGTTTGTAAGAAGTTCGGGCACTATGCTGGACAGTGGTCGAACAGGAAGAAGAAGAAGGGTGGTACATCGGCTACAACAGAGGAGACAAACTTTCAGACTCGGTTGCTCATGAGAGGAGGAGAACTCAAGCGATGGAGATGAGGTTAGTTGCATGAGGGAGCTTGGAGGAGGCCGCTAGCTTTCCCTGTGGGAGGCTTGGAGCAACTAGCTTCATTATTTTACTAGAGCTATTCTACAATTGAGGAGGGCGCATGAGTTTGGCAGACTTATTCCTTCTTGGTAGGATTTCTAGCCATCAGATTTCAGTGAGGTCAGTTGCAGAGTGAGGACACCAGCTGGAGCTTCATTCCTGTGGAGGGGTTTTCAGTTCTGACATCACAGTTGATTTCTGGAGCAGTTACAGTGGTTGTGGCAGTTTGCATGAGGGGCGCACCATCCAGGGGCGCATCTGCTTGAGGGAGCTTGTGTATCAACTCAATTGGAGTTGCTATTGTACCAGGTTCCATCATTTATTGTGTTTACTGTAACCCATACTTGCTTTTCCTCATATATACATTTAGATCTCAAACTGGTTTTCCCCGTGGGGGTTTTGTCTAGGGTCATGTTGACCAAAAATACTGTGTCTACAAATGCATGCTATTAGTTCTTAGATCTGTTCATTATCAACAGTTAAACGATGTATTAGGTGTTATATTTATTTGAGTTGCATGTACTAATTTCCTATGGCAAAAACGACATGCTAGAGCACTCAAATTGAAAATATAACCATAACAATCAGCTCAAAAGAACATGGACTGTTGGCTGCTATAAAACAGTAGAAAACTAAAACAAGACAGTGAAAACTTAGAGCCTTTGCTTGGTCAAAGACAGACCAAGAAGGCAAGCTAATAGGACTTGGAATTTTCAGAGTCTCTGGAAGATATGCTTGGTGTTTGGATACCAAGTCTTAATATGAGAAACTAAGTCAGACTTCAAACGAATTCTGCTACCTGTCAAGGTTGCTTCACTATCCATTGACCAGGTCTTCTCATCGAGAAACTGCAGGACACTGTGAGTTCTATTCTAATGTGCTCGTTTTACCATAGACAATATCACATCATTGGCACCCAACCATAGGCATTTACATATGCTACCCTCGAGCACATAAACTATTTCTTGATTTTAAATGAGACCTTGTTGGATTCCCGTACCAGGGATAATGATCCAACAAGCTAAGATAAAAATCTAATGTTAACAAACTTAAAACTGAAATCAAATATGAAGTGTGCATACCTGGAGCGTGCATTTGTCAGACTACTTGCTTGATCTGTGTGATGTTTGGATGAATAATGACACTTCTTCACAACTTGTACTTGGCCCTCATGATACAATAATTTTCCAGCTCTTTTTCTTCCTGAAGTTTTAATGTGGGAAGAAACGAGATACAACTATCAATATCACTTGATATGAATCAAGTGCTTCGGAAGCGCTAAGTCCTATATCACAGAAGATATAGTTCATCTGGATCATCTTCTTTTGTTCTTTTCTGATCAGGTTCATCTTCTCTTGCGAAATGAGCATGATGCCTTTTAAACTTCATGGATTTATCTTGGTCTTTTGCTTGGAGACAATTTCTTGTAATATGTCCCATCTTCTGGCAAATGAAGCATCTGAAGCTTGAGAGATCTTTATGAGAATCTTGTCCTTTATGAGGCTTCTGAAATCTTTTGTGAGAGTGAACTTCTTTCTTGTTCTTTCCTTTTCTTGCATGAGCTATTAGCGCTTGATCTTCATTGCTTTCTATCTTTTCCTTTCCTGCCTCTAATCTGGCTTGTTCTTGACTATAGTCTTCCCACAACATGTTGAACTTAGTTAACTTTCTTCTAGAGCAGATTCCTTGGATGAAGGATTCCCAGGAATTTGGAAGACCATTTAATGTGGTCATCGTTATCTCAGCTTTTTCGACTGAGTCTCCAATAACTTCAAGCTGTTCTTTAATCTGGGACACTCTTGTGAAGTAAGATTGTATGGTTTCTGAATTTTGCATCTTTACATTCTTGAGTTGTGTCCTCAAGGTCATTTTCCGATTGATGTTCTTGCCTTCAAATAAATGGGATAAGGCATCCATCGTTTACTTTGGGGTTTTTAATGTTGAAACATGAGGAATCAAATGGTTCTTGATGGAATCGACAATGATCCTCTTTGCTTTGATCAGATCCTTCTTATATTTGGCTTTGGCCTCATCTCCCTCTGGCTCTTCAATATCTTGTTCAACAAAACTTACAAGGTCATTCTCTTCTAGAATGAGCATCACTTCGTACTTCCATGCTCAGAAGTCATCGACTCCTTCAAGCTTTTTGTCAAGCTTGGTACTATTAGTCATCCTGCCCGGAACAAGTAAACAACAAATAAATTTTCAAGATATGGATCTAGACCTTACCAGAGAGTTTTGGTGAACCAAGATGAATTTTGTCACAAGAACTACAACAACTGCAACCGGATGTACAGATCTAGGGTTTATGAGGAAACCCAAAATTTTCAAATTTTGGATTTTCGAATTCTGGTTCAGGGAAGTGATGCACCTTGCTTGGGCGAGTTCCTAGGTGATCTTAGATTCACCAATGTCCTCCAACAAAGGGTAAAACGTCAATCTTAGAGTTTATGCAGAAACCCTAATTTTGGAGCAGTTGCAAAACTGAAAACTGAATCTTGGAGAGGGTGCGCTGAGGCTAGCCAAGTCTTTGTAAACTGTGAGTTGGTCTCTTTCATGCCTTCTCTGATACCATGTTGATATTTTACTTATGTAGCTAACGATTGCAATTCTTCTTTCTTTATTACAATTATATAGCACATTAACTGCATATATAAGATCACTGAAAGAGAGGCAATCACATAAACAAGACAGACACAAAGATTATCCTAGGAAACCCTCTAGGGGAAGAAAACCCAACAAACTTCCTACATATAGATTAGCCAACCAAGAACAATGCTTCTCTCCAAGAGAGAACTAACAAAGCATAAGATCCTTCTCTATCCCTTGACTAGGGAAGAGTAGCGCACCACTTAACCAAGATATATCCAAGAGATAGATCAAGACCTTCACAACGTCACACCTAGCTGCAGTAGCTTCTTCCTTCAAGACTTGCGCACTCCTTCTTGGCTGCAGAGCTAGTGAGTGAGTGTACAAATGAGGCGCTGACCTCCCTTATAAATAGTGGTTTGGCCAGCCTAAAATTAGGTCTGGGCCGACCTGTTACTTTACCCTTTTATTTTCACTTTTACATGTCAAGGCACAATAGGGACGACTTTTACAAAGGCACAATAGGGCCTAATTAACAAATATAACATAATAATATTCTTTAGGGTTTCTCTTGGTCAAATACAATAAGGATATCTTCTGAAGCTACTCAATATTCAACAATTTCAACTTCAAGATGCTGTTCTCTTCCACACCTAGGCACCAATGTGTTATAAAAATCATGAACTAGGCCTCTAAATCTTACCATAATTTGTGAAGACTCTCATTCAAACTTGCAAATTGCATGTTCTGTTGCTGATTCAGAACCCCTTGTTTTTATTCCACACTCTTTTGTGGCTTATTGGGTGGTCCCTTTCCATCCCTTAATTGGTGAAAAAGTGGTATTAATGAGTAAAATTTTTGTGTGAATTTTGGTGTAACTACCACAGTAGAACTGTACTTCACAAATAAAAATGGTCGGTAGTAGTGATTTCGATGTCAATGAACTTTGGCATCAAAGATATGTGCATTTTTGTTTTTTTGCATCTTTCTAAGTAGACTTGAGATAGTAGATAGCTTACCTGATATGGAGAAGATGGAAAGGTGATGAATAACATGCCCAATTAGAAAGCAACACAAAGAAGCTATTGACATGGGAGCACGCAATGCATTGGAGCTTGTACATGTTGAAATTTGTTGTCAAACAAGAACACCTTTGTTATTAGGGGCAAGGTATTTTTTGCTTCTTGTTGATTTTCAGAAAAATCATGGGTCTTCTTTCTTAAGCAAGAGATGGATGGTGTAAGTGATTTTACAAAGTTTAAGGTGAAGGTTTAAGAGGAATGTGGCAGGAAGATAAGTGTTCTCTCATTCTATAGTGGAGATCAATTTGATATCTGATTTTTGAAAGGAAGGAGGAGTCCTGAGGCAAAGAGGTGAAGTTGGAAGGCTTGAAGATGGGAAGAAAAAAGAGCTCCCACAGTCCAATAATGGAGGAGAATGTGGAAGGCTTGAAGATGAGAAGAAAAGGGAGTTTCTACATTCCAGTAATGGAGAAGAAGGTGGCTCATTGTGTGGCCTCTCTTACTTGCTGTGAGCAGTCCCTTTCCCCGTCTCTGGGCAAAGCAGTTCCTAGGCCTTMACCTGCTTTCTCTTCAGTGATACCATGTTAGAAAAACCACACAAGTATGCAGACAATAAGTGCAAGCCACAGTATAATAGAGACAGATATATTTGATTCATACTYTAWTATTGTGGATGTTTATACATAGAAGGGAAATCTCCTGTACTAAATTCCTGTACAAACACRCCCATAATCCTGCATGTAACAATAATTTTTAGTTAGATATTAAAAGCAACACTTGTATAAAATGTTCTTTCTAYGAGGAGACTATATTAATTTAGCAGTCTCTATTTTTTGACTCTAGAATTTGTTGSCCTCCGTTAAATATTRAATGAATTCTTGAGTTTGACAAGGATTTGAAAACRTTTGATGAATCTGATAGCATTTGAAATCTATCTGCGAAAACATATATTGGTAATTTTAATTCTTTCTTATCTGAGAAAAAGAAACAATCAATTAGTGGCAGGTTTTAACCCTTTGAGGATATGCTTTTGTTTTTCAAGATTCAAGAAACATCATGTTTCACTTACATTTTGATGATCTGCTATAATCAGGAAATTGGCCCAGCACTTGTTCAAACTATGCTTTATTGATGTAGMGCTGTTTTCATGAATCTGGATGATCTTCATAAAGCATGGTTAATGATAGTGTTTTTGATTCTACTTTTTGTTATTGTGTCATTGGTTATCTTTATCCCTGCAAAATAATTTTTAGAAATCTGTACTGGTGATGGCTATTTTGTTAGTTATTTGCACACACTGAGCTAATGTCTTATCTCGTTGAATTCCAAGCATTGTCAGGTCATCATTTAAAACTGTTTTTTGTTTTTCATCATATGATGACTTGAATCATTTTCTCATCCATTACTTTTTGGTTGTCAAACAGCATGTTGGTGACTTCACCTTTCCCAAATTGGCTGATTTTGGTGCTGCTATATCTGGGGCAAACAAGCTACATTGTCAGCGAGTTCTTGAAGAACTGGATGTAAGAAGTAACTTCTCTTGCTAAGAATAGTTTTGTTATAAGTTTTCCTTTATTTCCTTGATGACAAATCCTCATCCATCTGTGTTTACTGTCTTTAATCTACTTCAAATTGCTTTGTTCTTTTTCCTTTTTGAAGAGAGATTAAATGATTAAATCAAGGGTTAAAGGAGGGAAGTGGAGAGCTATGGATGAGGCAACCTCTCATACATAGGCAAGAAGTTCTATCACATCAGCCTTAATCCTAATCCCCAAAGTGTCATCCTTCCTTTGCTTTGTTACTGGAAATGGCTGTCAGAAATATTCTGTTCAGTATTACAGGGGCCGAACCAGATTCTGGAAATGGTGTGTTAGATTTCAGGGTCGTTTCAGGGACTCAAGTTAAACTTATGTTGCAGAAAACGCCTATCTGGGCCCTGTTCCAGTACCAGAAACACATGGAAACACTGAAACGGATATCAAACGACCTGGAAACGGCTTGGGCTGTACCGTGTGACATTTTTATGATTTTGAAATTCCATACAGTATGGCCCTGGCTGTTTGTGGGCAGTTTTGACACTTTTTTTTACTTGTATGGACTCACCCAAGTACCCATAAGGTGCATGGGACCCATAGGAAGTCTGAAAACTCTTAATCTATGATTAATGAAGACATACTAATATCTAATTAGTTTCTAAACCTACTTTTTCAATTTTTACATTCATTTGAAAAAAATAGCGCTCTTTAGAAACCCTAACAACCGCTCTTTTAGTATAAGAAACCACTTCATTTCACTCATTAATCACACTTTCATGTGCAAGTAGAGCTTCCTTTTAGCAAGAGGATGGTTGTGGGCAGCAAGATGAAGGTTGTGCGAACCTTCACTTTGGTGACAGATATCTTTACTGTTTTTGCAGCATTCACAGCTTCTGAAAGTGGCTTTTTTCATGTCCCTAGACCTACTAAATCAAGCAGCCAAGGAGAATACTATCCTCTTTGGAAATATGTTTCTAAGCCCAAACAAATGGGTGGTGGGGGTTCATGTGAATGGAGGCTTAATTTATGCAAATAGACAAGGCCTACAAGGGCTATTACACTAGAGTGAAGGCTCATATTTTGCATGAAGGGGGATTTGGTGTTGATGCTTGTGCACATACTAGAGATACACCACTAAGGGGAGGGCCAAATTTGAGAAAGAGGATAATGATGCTCAAAAATTGAAAGAACAAAGAAGCAATATTGTAGCAATACTTGCTTGGTTGCTAGCAGTGAACCAAGGATTTCCCATGAAGCAAGGAAGAGAAGGCCAACACAGATTGAAGAAGAGTCATCAAAACTTCCAAATGTAGGTCAAAAAAGTAGATTAGTGAAAACGCTCAATATTCAAGCAAGAGAAGAAGATCAGACAAGAGTGGCAAGGGCCATCTATGCTTGTGGTATCCCTTTTAATGCGGTTTGGTCTCCCTATTGGTAGGATTTGGCGAGGGCAATTAACATAGCCCCTTAAGATTTCAAGGGGCCAAACTATGAAAAAGTTTGAACAATTTTGCTCAAGAAATAAAGGCATCTTGTTGAGGATGTTTTAATACCAATTCATATCTAATGGAGTAGTTCGGGGGTTTCCATTATCTCAAATGGATGAAATGGTTACAAGGTGTAGGCGATTGATCAATATCATCGTGTCATCACCAAAATGAGCAATGTTCTTGAGAGCGGAAGGTTGTTCAAACTTCAAGTTAGGTAAAAGGTAGTAATTTCATTGCTGCTATTGAGCAAGTAGGTCCAACCATTGTGGTGCAAATTATTATGGACAATGCACCTATTTGAAACACTACATGCTTGATTGTCGATGGTAGATACAATCATATTTTTTGGACTCCTTGTATTGTCCATAATTTATAGCTGATTTTCAAAGAGATTGAGGCTAAGATTCCATGGATTAAGAAGATCAAAGGGAAACATTGGGAGATCATAAATTTCATCACCGACCACCACGAGTCTAGCAATATATTGGGAATACTCCAAATTGGAGCTGTTGCCCAAAGTTGCTAAGACAAGATATGTTAGAAAAAATAGGTGTGCTCGTTTCACCATAGACAATATAGCAATATTGTCACCCAACCATAGGCACAAAGGCCACCCTCGAGCACCTTAACCTTGACAGACAAAATAATTCTGGAAGCAATCCAATAACCAACCAAGGTAGGGCACCTTTCTCCAAGACTAGCGCACCAAGCAAGAATAACCAAAGACCAAGCAAAAAGTCCAAACCATAACCAAGAGAAAGTCCAAGCCAAAATTGAAATGCCACCTGCAGTAGTTGCAGCTGCAGTTGCAACTGCAGTTCCTCTCCAAAATTGCGCATCACTTGTCTTATGCAGTTGTGAGAGTGAGAGTGGCAAATGAGCTCTAGCGCCCTCTTATTTATAGTCCTCCAAGTGACCTAACTGAGTCGACTTCTTCTTCTAGAGGCTAATAACTCAATAATAAATATTCTCTTGAGCTGACTTGTCTCCTAGGGTTATTATCCAACATTTTGGGGTTTCTCTTGCTTCCCGGAATATTCTAGTCTCGCCAGGGTTACATGTAGAGGTTAATACCTCCCGCAACTACCATATTATCAACATTCCCTCCTAGCTAGGGAGGTATTAAAAACAATGGTCTTGAGCACAAATAGACCATTCAACTGGTAGCATCATCATAGCCACACATGTTATCTCATGGTCAAATCATGAGCACGTCATCACTATCAGTATTATTTGATAGCATCAACCGCATCATCTCTCGAAGCCGTACTCCATCTGAGTAATCGGACATGATGCTGAATAAGTCACTCAGTCCACAGAGTGATACAAAAAACATTCTTCTAATTTGGACATATGTCCTAGAAGAATAACTGTCCTGGACCATTTTCCACAGGGAGAATGTCTATCCACTAGCAATTTGTCTTGCCTGGACCATTCTTCGCCTGGAGAATGTCTGTCCATCAACATACTGACCTATGTTGCACGGGGATCCGTCCCCCCCAAAAAAACCTGCGTACCCGCCGTTCCCGCATAACATGGACTTGGGGACCCTTAGGAAACTTACCCAAATTGTTGGGGACTTCATTGGGGACTCGAGGACTTGTTGGCCGTCCCCAAGACGTTCTCGACATATTTCAGGGACGTTACAAATAGATTTCAAGGATGTTCTAGGCAGATTTCAAGGATTTTTTTGGGCAGATTTTGGGATATTTAGGGCATATATCTTCAGTCTTGACAATCATGGAAATTGATGATTGGACAATAAGATCATTTTTCCCATCCATTATTTTTGTATTGCATTGAATCTAAATCTGTTGTAAAAGTTGTATTTCAAAACATGGGTTTTGATTTGGGTTTCTGGTGATTTAAATATTGTATTTTCAGCAACAAGGTTACAACAAACAAAGTTTCCATGTTAAAAAAACAAGAAATGCAACATTTCAAAGGGCCGATCCTTATGGTTACTGTTCTTGTTCTTCTCATTTTTCCGGTCATCTTAGCTTTTACATATTGTACATGGGTTTTCAGGGGTCATTCAATTATAGTGCTTCCACCATCCCAACCTCAAGCATTGTGAAAACAATCAGATACTAGTGACTTCGATTGGGCACTAAATGTTTGAATAAATTCCTATTCAATCACATT